>VZSR01001299.1:2878458-2905087 GCA_013398615.1 Brachypodius melanocephalos | reverse complement strand
ATATATTTCACTACCTTTCCTTTGACTGTTTATAATAAATGATAACCATTTCCTTCCTGAGGGTTTATTTTTGAATTCAGTGTGCAGTGTTGGCATTGAGTTCCAATATTAGTTTTCTATCATCTGTATGTTTCAGGTTTGCTTCCTTATTTTTCTTATCTAAGGTCAGGTGAATTGCCCCTACTGTTTGTCTTGCCACTTTCTGAAGTGCTTTTCTGTTAGTTGGCATGACAGGTACTGCTATGTGAATCACAGTTTGTCAGTGACTTCTCAGACAAATTAACTTGATATGTGTGTAGAGAATTTTTCTCCTAACTGCTAAATCTGCAGAGATTTGAGCTTTTTGATGTTGGGGTTTTTTCTACATCAGGTTCTCTGAGCCCAGTTATAAACATTGTGATACAGCATAATGTAGACTTGAGTCTAAGTACCTTGTTAGTTTAGTTTAAACTTTCTTCTGCCATTTTCAATTATTTTGGATGTATATTAAGCAACAGATAGGATTGTGCACAGAAGTTTAGTATTGAAGAGCTGAGGAAAAAAATACGCCTTCAGTTTCAGTGCGTGTAATTTGAACAAGCCTTTTAAGTTGCCAAAATGCTGGAGAGCCCTGGTAGATGAGATGGCAATGTATCATTTGTCCTGACAAGGGCAAATAAATGCATGATGCATGTCAATATTACTGAGTGTCATTGTCGAGAGGGCCACAACACACAGAATGCTTCAGTAAAAACTTCAGAGGGCTTCAAGACATCAGCACCTTGTTATCTAACTCTTTCACACCTTTTCTGTGTAGCTTCCCATGGTCAGCTCCACACAGCTCTGACTCTCTCTTCTGTTTGTAGTTCCAGCTCACTGCTTCCCATCCTTAACAGGGCTGCCTAACCCTGTCTGTCCCTCATACAGTGGCTCACCTTATCTGTCCCTTGCCTGACCTCCTGTCCCTTCCTCCTCACAGCACAACCAGCAGACTCCAACTGATTCTCTACCAAGTAACTCACTCTTTTATCACACCCATAGCTGTGAGGACAAAGCTGTTCCCACTCTTTGGTAATTAATACAGCTGCAATATATCAGAGGCAAGATTGCCTTTAGCACTATCTCATCTGTCTTCCCACAATTACCCTTTTCTTTTTTAATTATAAGGCTGAGCATTTCTAAAAAAACATGTTTAGGTAAATTGACATTATGACATATTCACGTGTTTCTCCTAGGACTAACAGTTATACAAATGTTTAAATACAACACATGTTTTGCTAGCAAATAAACACATTGTACTAAGTAATAGAATTGCTCTGTCTCCAGTTTCTTCTGTGTCTTCTGCTTTGATTACTTTTCTTATTGGTTCTTCATCTTTGTTTCTTTGCATGATGCTCTCTTCCACAAACTGTCTCATTTCCCTATTGCAATGGTTCTCCTGTAGACTTCACCTCTGGGTCTAGGTGGGCTTTAGGGTCTCTTCCAAGGTGTTTCAGATTCCCTGATCCGTTCCCAGCAGGAAGCATCTCAATATCCCCCAGCAGCAGACAGGGCCACACCAGACCCCCAAGCTGGAAGAAGCGGAGTTGGGTGGGGCTTGGAACAACCTCCCAACCCACAGCACTGGAAAACACTTCCCTGTTCAGATTCTTGATTTTGGGGATGTGACACAAGCAAACCTTGGAGGTTCCAGGGACTGGAGCGAGTCCTCCACAGGCAGAGCTTGTTATCGACATGAGACTCAGTGGCCACATCCAAGGGCCATGGTTATTGAGGAGAAATTCCAGCACGTGGCAAAACTCAGCCTCATTTATTCCTGGGTTCATTCTTCCCTTTTCCCTCTGCAAATCTTTATTCTGAACTTTGTATAAGGGCAGGGCTTTCAGAGAGATATTCACATAGTGGTTCTATAGACTGTCATGGTCTCTAGACTGTTCATTAACTGTACAGCTTACAAGCATTCAAAATCCCTTATTTCTCCTTCATAGCTGGTAAGTTTCTCAATTACATTTTGTTTAGCACTAGTAACTGCATTATTTAGCTGAATAATCTTTTTCTGCTCCTGATACTTGAGTCTCTATCATTCTGTTCCCAGCAGCTCACCTGTACTCCAGGTGTCAAAATTAAGTCCAGACTGGCAGCTTCCCCTACTGCTCTCAGCTTTGCTGGGCTCCATCTCCACTGCACCTCATCCTGCAGCTCAAGTCTGAATTACATTGGTCACCACGTTCCCCATCACGTTGGGATCACCATACGTCATCGTCGAGAGAGCCATGACACTCAGAATGCTTCAGTAAAAACTCCAGAGGGCTTCAAGCCTTAGCACCTTGTTATCTGAAAGTCTTTCATACCTTTTCTATGCAGCTTCCCATGGGCAGCTCCACACAGCTCTGACTCTCTCTCTTCCTTCTGCAGTTCCAGCTCATTGCATCCTGTCCCTGGCACAGCTGCCTAACCCTGTCTGTTCCTCATAGAGTGGCTAACCTTATCTGTCCCTTGCCTGTCCGTTCCTCCTCACAGAGGAGCCAGCAGACTCCAATTAACTCTCTACCAAGTAACTCACTCTTTTATCACACCCATAGCTGTGAGGACAAGGCTGTTCCCACTCTTTGGTAATGAACACAGCTGCAACGTATCTGAAGGCAAGATTGCCTTTAGCACTATCTCTATCTGTCTTCCTACAACTGAGCTCCTGTATATTTCATGTGATAACAGATAGCCTGTCCATTGCTCTTTTAGCAGAACAAAGGGCTTGATTTGGAATAAGTTGCAATGCAGATGAATTGTCTTGAGTTTATTCTGCCTTTCTTGTTCTTAAGCAGCAGAAATATAGTCTACAGCTGCAATGGAATTTAATGCTAGGGTAGGTCCCTGTGGAGTTGTAACTCAGCTGTATATTTCTTAAAATAACCATAGTTTCCCATTTTATTTTTATATGATTTTGACTATAGTTAGGAAATCATAATTCTTGTCTATCAGAGTTGTTAGTCTCATTGATCTGCTCCCTCCTTTACTTTTTAACTTCTTTTTCTTTTGAGAAGTGTCTTACTTTATTCAAATCAGCATTAGACCCAAGATTTTATCCTTTTCCTGTACAGATTTATTCACATTTTGTTGCATAGGTTTTCTGGGGCGCTACACATAAAAATACTGTTAAAACAGAATTGGAATGAGCTGAGTTGGAATAAATACCTTATACAATGTTTATCTTAATGTAATGTCCTGCCTACAGTGTGTTGCATTTTCTTACCCTTTACTACAAATGTTCTGTTTTATAAACGGTACAGTCCAACTCAGTGCTGCTGCTTTACATTGGTAGATGTGCACTAAAGATGATGGTTTGCAGTAGTTTCTGAGCCAGTGGAACTAACAAAAGAAGTTGAGCTTCCATATATGAAACACATGCAGGTAGTGTCAAGGTATATAGCAAACTCTCAATATTTAGAGAGTTGAAATTAAGTATGCAGCTTGTTTTGAAACAAGCTAGATTTCTAAAGATAGCTTTGAGATATTACTTTAAATTTGCTTTAGTTCTCTGTTCATTTTAGTTTCTATACCACATTCGAAAAATTTTTCAACTAAATGTGAAACTTCTTTGATACCAGAAATTTGTATCTTTTGTTCCTACAGCCTATTTTGGAGAGTGATTCTATTTTACCAAGTAGAGTCCATGTACCTATAGCAGCCTTGTTTTGCAGTAGACTTTCTTCCCCATTTCCTAACTAGATTCTATACATAGGAGAAAACAGATCAATGTAAGATCACTTAGAATAACAGAATTAATAAGCTTGGAAAAGACATTTGAGATCATCCAGTCCAACTTATGACCTTACACCACCCTGCCAACTAGACTGTGGCAGTAAGTGCCACGTCCAGTGTTTTCCAAAACATCTCCAGGGATGGTGACTCCAGCAGCTCTCCAGACAGGCCATTCCAGCACCCGGGCACTCCTTCTGTGAAGAACAGATGAATCTCAATTCATTCAAGAAGATGAATCTCAATTTTCTGTGAAGAATATTGATTGTACATCAACAACATGTTTCTAAACATAATTTCATTTTCATAATGTGTTTTGAATAACATTGAAAAAGAGTGGTTGTGATGTGTGTTTTTGCAGAATAGGCATAATGCAACTGCTATTTTTTATAACAGACATACTACCTCAGTGAACTTAAGTATTATTTTTTAAAGAGAAGGGAATAAAAAGCTGTGACATAAATTCTTGTGAGCAGCAAATTTGGCTGGTAGATGATCAGGCAATAGAAACTAGTCTTTTTTACACTTCAAATGTGAGGTACAGACTAATTATGTGAAGCTCAAAAACATGTGTCAAAGAATTTTATGGGCCCCATTACCTTTCAGGTTCATAAAACACTGCCAACAAGCATGTCCCTCTCTCTGCTTTGGAGAAAAAAATAGCTCAATTAATTTATAGGAGTCTTTTCCATTTTGTGTGTTAAATAAGAAAATGAAGCTAAATTAATCTGAATAAAATTGGATTTGTATTCAATTAATCTTGTGGGAATTAGTATCACAATGATGCTAGTACCATCATAAAATTTTTGTTGCTTACAATTCATTGGGAAGAATGATAAACATAATTGTTTCTTTGGACTGGTAATGAAAGTAACCAGAAGTTACTTTCATGGACCAATGTAGGCCTTTGAAAGTTTGAACTAATCTTTGTACGCATTTTTATTGTTGATTCTTTTGAATTTTGTGTCTGTTGAAGCTTCATTTCCACATAAAATCACAGTTCCCTCCTCCTTTCATACATGCAATGCAGATCTGGAGAAATGACTGACCAGTTCACTTGGACCAACCCATGCCTGGTAAGTTCCAGTAAGGCTCAGATGAAATCCAGGGGAACATTTTTTGCTTCCACAGTATCTGAGCCAAAGATGAGGAAGAAAATACATCTTTGAAGCTGTGACCTGTTTTAATGCAACAAACATATTTGTAAATTGAAATTATTCCAGAGAAAGGTTTTTTGAGGACTTCTGTCACACTTCAAGCATTGTTTTGACCTTCCTGGATTCAGTTCTCACCATCTCCTCTCTAAACGGGAGCTTTTTACAGAAATTGTTTACGTTCATACTTGGTGCAGAGTAGAGTTGAAGAAGGTGCGTGTGGCTTCTGCTGCTTGCACTTAGCAGATCTAGATACTGATGAAAAGTAAATAGGAGGAGTGCAACCAATGTGAGAGTCTGAAGATGGTAGATAAGAGGAATTCCCCATGCTTATCGCTTGAGAAAAATGACCGGAGTAATTTCAGGATGTTAGTGTTTGCTGTCTGCAACTGTATTTGGGATGAAAGTAGAAGTATTTGGAGATCAGCTCTATCAAAGGTGCCAAGTCTGTTAGAATTGATATGACTGTCTTCCTTTTCCCTATAATGCAGAGGTCATCCAGCAGAGCCACAGGTGCTGTCTCAGGCTAGTGGCCTGGTCTGAAGCCCAGCTGATAGGTGGTGTTAGACAGCAGGGTTACTTTACTGAATATTTTGCTTAGAAAAAGGTGATCAGATTTTGGCCAGCAGCTGAGAACACATCCAGCACTGAGATGTCAAACTGTTGTGTGGTTTAGTGCTTTCAATGCCTGGCCAGCAGTCATAATCACATGACCAGTCTTTCTGAGTTACATAAATGTATGTTTCTACACATGCACATTAAAACTTAACATCTAGGTCTTGTAAATGTGTTTACAGAAAAACAGGTACTTAGTTAATTAGAAAATATTGTGTCAGATTCTCTACAGGGATATAATTGGTTTGACCTCATTTTTAAAGAACAATACACTTACTGAAATAGAAGAAAAGCTATTGATATTTTCTTTGGCTGGATTGACATGGGAACAAAAAGGATAGGGTAAGGCTTAATCTTCACTGAATCCCAGTGCATCTTTTGTTCTTCAACTATGTAATTCTTCACTTAGAAAACTGATGGTAAAAAAACCATAATAATTTTGGTTATTTTGTTTCATTGATCAAGTTATTAGAACTTGCAATGAAAAAGAAATAATGACAGAAAGGGATAAAGTGATAACTTTCTGTTTATACTTCAAGGCTCCCTTTTGCAAGAGCTTCTTAATGTATCTAGGTAGTTTCTAGTCATAGCTACCAACGAGTGACTGAAGAATTTATTTGAAGCTGCAGTTGTGTATTCTTGACCACTAATATGTGTGAACAGACCAACAGTCAATAATTGTAATTAATTTTCACATTGACAATTATTTAAAAATCTGCTGAATTTTAATACATTTTATTTAAATGCTGTGCTGGTAATTTTCAAACAATCTACTGGTGTAGAGCCAGCAACATAATTATCCCCAAAGTTGAAGCCATTTTTCACTACAAATGTTACGATTTTTTAAACAGCTGTTTCCCCTCCTGTTTTCCACATAGTAAAGTTAGGCGTACAGCTGCTTCCTAGTAAATGGAAAGTATTAAGAATTTTCTTTTACATGTAAAATCAGATAGCTGTTGCAATAGTCTCTGTATCTAGAATATGTTGTTTGGCTAGTTTCCCTAGTTTAGAACAAATTACTCGATCATGGCATTTGCTACAGTATGAGCCTGGGATGTTTTGTATTGAAGCATAGGGTCTAAACAGTTTCAAAGAATGCATGGTGTGTAATGCTTGAAGAAGCAAATGCATTTAGGGTGAACATATCTCCTTTAGCTTGCATGTTAAAATTGTACTGATATGTTACCTATAAGAAAAAGTGCAACACCAAGGGATGATTAGTGAAGACTGAGAATAGAGTGGGATCAACTACAGTTAGATGAAGTACAGCATTGTATGAGGTTCATTGAGAAGATGATGGGAGGTGATGCTACTTCTCCACTTGGCTTGGCCCTAGTGAGGCCACATCTAGAGTATTATGTTCAGTTCTGGTCTCCACAGTTCAAGAAGGACAAGGACCTACAGGAGGGGGTCCGGCAGAGGCCACAAAGATAATGAGGGGTCTGGAGCATCTCTCTTATGAGGAGAGACTGTGGCAGCTGGGCCTGTGTAGTCTAGAGAAGGGGAGACTGAGCGGGGATCTCATCAAATATCTCAAAGGTCTGTGCCAAGAAGATGTGCCAGATTCTCTTTAATGGTGCCAGCAACAGGATGAGAAGCAGTGGCAATAAACTGAAAAACAAGAAGTTCCACCTCAGCATGAGGGAGAATTTTACAAGGGTGACAGAGTCCTGGAATTGGCCGCCCAGGGAGGTTGGGGATTCTCCCTCTCTGGAGACATTCCAAACCCACCTGTTCCTGTGTAACCTGCTCTAGGTGACCCTGCCTTGGCAGGGGGTTAGAACAAAAATTCACCCAAGGGCCCTTCCAACCCTAAGTATTCTGTGATTCTTTTCTTAATTATCAGCACGAATTTCTGCAATAAAATGAAAGATCATCTATCATCTTCCAGCAATCGGGATCCTTGGCATGGCAGTTAGTTTCAGGAGAGCTGTGAATCATTACTGGAATTGTGCAAAAGATGTGTGACCCCATGGTGAATTAGAAAATAGAGAAGTGTTAATGTCACTATAGATAGCATTGTTTAGACTTGATCAGTCATGTATAATTTCCCTTATTCAGAAACTCATACTGATCTAGGGAGAAAAACGATTGGATATTCAGAAAAATGGAATGCCCCTTCTAGAAATGAAGTTGAGATTTGCTTCACTTGTTTAGTCAAACAAAACTGAGAGATATAAAGTGCATCAGAAGAATAAAGAACAAAAAAGATTTAAAAAAACCGAAACAGTGTTAGTTCAGGATTAAGTGGAAGTGGAATTTAATTAATTTAGAAATAGAATTTTATTACTTAAGGGCCTGTGATACCAAGGCACTTGATTTGATTACTTGAAGAGATCTCATGTAGACTTTTGTTTGTCTGCTGACTCTTTTGGTCAAATTGGTTTCAGACAGATTGCTTCCTTGAGTCCTGTGGCTAGTGTAAGAATGTATAGGATCATGTGCCTGAGATTACTCGTTCCGATAAATCTTAACTTAAATCATGGAATTACCTATGGATTATTGTCTTCATCTCCTGATATCTCTGACAACTTGATTAACTCCCTTAGACTTTTTGGTAAGGCTTTTTAAGTTCAAGTTTTGAATTACAGAAGGAATGACTTCTGTTCATCCGTATCGTGTGTTCTTTTCTGTAGGCCTTACCCAAATGAGTCCTGGGAGAGATCCATGTCTTTAGTGTAACATTTCTTCTGTTGTGAAGACACATTTAGGTACCCAAAGTTGTCTTGATGTAATTTATTTATCATTTAATGGGTTACTGTTTTATTTAGTTCAGTTCTTTATTTGTGCTGAAACACAGGAATAAGTTTACTTGATTGCATGAACCATTTATTCAACTCAATACTCACAGAGGTAGCTGCAATGTATACATAGGGAAATCTAAGGACAGAACAGGGCGCTAGACATTTGTTTCTAAAGATCTCCATTCCCAAGCTGTTTTCTGCTTGGGAGTCTGGGGTTGAATGACGTTTAGGGGCATTTAGTAAATTAAAATTTACTTCCATTAACTCCATTTAGCATGGCTGTTGAGAAATTAAGGGGTTTTTTAGCCTCTTGTATTTCCTGGGCACACTGGACTCCACTGTAACTGGTGTAATTTAGATTGGCAATACTGTGCCATAAATTGTACAGTGCAACAATGGGCAACAAAGAATAGGAATTGGGAAAACAATGATTAACTGTGATGTTAAAGTGATTTAATGTGGGGTTTTTTCAGTATGACTGGTATCTGTTTTGTTAATTCATGATCACCATGTAGCATTTTTTATCACACACACAGCTGAAGTCTGGAATAGGGAATGTGAACATATAATACTACATTTTTAAATGGAAATATATGTTATGATGATGAGAATAGCAAGCACTCATATAATGTGTTCTAGA
This sequence comes from Brachypodius melanocephalos, assembly GCA_013398615.1. Lineage (NCBI taxonomy): Eukaryota > Metazoa > Chordata > Aves > Passeriformes > Pycnonotidae > Brachypodius > Brachypodius melanocephalos. Next base: position 2,896,199 of record VZSR01001299.1, on the reverse strand, counting down.
TCTTCTATCTTTCTTTTGCTAAATTGAGAATAGCATACTGTGTGTTTGTGTGTTTGATAAAGTAATTATAAACCTGTTGAGATGAAATTCTGTTCTATAGCCCCTTCTTATCTTTTTCTGGTCAGTTCAGAAACAGGTTTTTTGGGGCCATAAGGAAGCATTAAGTTTTGTAAGAACTTATTGCAACATTATTTTTTATTTTTTAATACTTCTGAAGATAAACAACATGAAGTAATTTTTCACTAAAATTTTAAACAATAATTAAATCTGTTGAAAGTCAGCAGGAGGGGAATGGTGAACTTCACTAGAATTCCTTATAGTTGGGATTATGCAAACCTGATTGAAGTCACTTTTCAACTCAAAGATGTTGAAGTGAATCCCTAAATCTCTACTGTCCCCCTGGTATTACAATGAGTAATGAACACTCCATATTTCACTTGCCTAGTTGATCAAAGAAGTGGATTTCAGAAGGCTCACTGAGCTTCTGAAGGCTTCATCTTTCTTTGCTGAAATGGGACCTGAGATTAGCTTCAGAATTCTGTCTCTTTAATCAATGTGATGTTTATAAACTGCAGTTTATTTCCTTTTAGTAGACAATCCTGTAGGATTTTGTGGTTTAAAAGTTGTTAGAGCCTCTCAACAATTTTTAAATTAAAATTTTGCCCAAATTTCTAGATTAAAGGAGCACTTTAGATTATGATTAAATTCTTGCACTTAGTAAGCAGATTTGAGTCAATTGAGAGGTGATTATTCGTAACTAACATCTGTCAAACACTGGCAGTAACATAATCCTTATGCGAAAGCTTATTACATTGACCTTATAGTCAGTGGGTTTAAGAGAAACATCCTTGGTGAAAAATCACATCAGAAATGTTCTTTCTGATTGGCTTAACAATGCTGTTACTATTAACTTTATGGTGTGCTACCTAAGGAATAATTAAACCAGATGGTGTGGTAAACCCAACTGAAAGAATAAAGATATTTTTACTTTTAAGTTGATCAAAATTAGGCAAAACAACATATGTTCATATGCATTACAATTCCTTTAACTACATATTAACTGCTTTCCTTAATATTCTTCCTGGTGATTTGAGAGCTCTGCCTCTTGAAAAAAACCCAACAAAAACAAACCCAACAAAAATCCTCTTTGAATTGAATTTTTTTTCAGGCTCTCTGGTCACACATACCCCTGTGCTTCTTTGTGTTTTATGTAATTTAAATAAACAGTTTGCACACTGCAGAATCCTCAAATTACATGAAACTGAAATGCAAGCTATTTTGGGCTACATTCAAATTGTAAAAATTAGGGCAGGTACATCCAAAAAAGGATTTGGAGATTGCCTCTAAAGAAGCACAGCTTGTACAAATGAGCAAATTACATTTTATGCAACAGATGTTGAGGAGGGAATTACAAATACTCCAGTTCCTGTTATATTAGTCCTGACTTGCCACCATTTCTCTTTAGCAGTGCCATGCAGGGCTAATAATACAGAATAACACACCACTTACATTATGACTGAAGTCTCTCTGCTGCCCATAAGCGGAACTGTTATTTTTATTCCTCAAATAATTACTATGTTATTTTTATTCTCCATTATTCCCCAAAGCATAAAACTCTATTATACTTACTTTTTTCATACCAGTAACTCTTTTCATACTTCATATTTCCCTCCTAAAGATCATCTGATGAATGGAATGCAGCTCGTGGAAATATGCAGTCCCATTGCCTGAACTGATATAAAATTAAATGAGAGTGGAAACACACAGATGAGATTTATGATCATAAAGCATTATGGAATAATGTTTTATCTTCACAGCTGCTCCTTATCCAGATGCTGTTAAAAGCACTAAAAATATTCATAAAATTAAGTTAACTGTATCTTGATTTTGTGAAGGATTCTGAATTATGTGCTTTCATTAGCTTGATCATTTTATATGCTTCTGTCTTCCTGGTGTAAATTACTTAGTCACAACTACCTGTTCAAACAACTCGTAGAACAGCGTTAACAGTGAACATCTCTCCTTCTGACTGGATGAGCCATACTTTTTTTTCTGGGAGAGCTTCAGTTTGTTGAAGTGGGAGAGAAAAATATACTGGTGCACTTCTTGTTGAACTTCATGAGGTTTCTGTCAGGCCATTTCTTCAGGCTGTTGAGGTCCATCTGGATGGTAGCATGACCCTTTGGCATATCAGCCACTTTGCCCAGTCTTGTGTCACCTGCAACTTTGGAAAAGGAACACTCTGCCTTATCATTCAGATCATTAGTGAAAATGTTACAAGAGACTGGACCCCTGGTACACCCCAACTAGCTGTTGTCTTCTAGCTAGGATTTGGGCCACTGATTGTGACCCTCTGGGCCTTGACATTCAGCTTTGTTCAGTTCACCTTACTGTCTGCTCCTCCAGCCCATACTTCAACTTCTAGCTTCTTTGTGATGGGAGAAACTGTTAAAATCTTCACTGAAGTTAAAGTAGACAATATCCATTGCTCTCCTATCGTCCACCAAGTCAGTAAGTTATTTTTGGTTAGAAAAGAGACCTGTTCTGTTTGTTGAGCATAGATTATTGTGGCTTAGAACAGTTCAGTAAGACAGGAAGGTAAAACTTTGATACAGAAGGATGCAGAGTAAGCTATAAAAAGAGAGAAGACAATGCCAAATTTTACCTGCCTAGAAATCCCTAAAAATAAAAGAAACTTTTCTGCACAAGTAGAAATGTTCTTTTAATGTAATTCGGTTTAGCCTACACAGAGATTCACAGAACTGGTAAAGGACTATATGGAAAATCTTTGCCCAAGTCCTTGTTAAATTTGGCAATGATAAATGCTTTGAAAAGCTGGAAATAAGATGTATTGTAGAAATCTATGAAATTAAGCAATTCTCAGGGAGTCTGCTACTCACAGACTTTCCTTTGCAGCTGATGTCCTGAAGTACAAGTCTTATCTTTTCTACTTAGAGATACCTCCAGGCATGTCACAGGATTATTTACCACTAGTGCATTTTCAAACCAGTGGGTAAAGAAATGAAAAATCTGTAGAAGAGCTGCAGATAATAACAATTCCGCAAAATACCCCCCCAAAACCAACCAACCAACCAAAAATCCATTAAAAACCAAAAACAAACAAAAACCAAAATGAACAACCCAGCAAACCAAACCAAAAATCACACCAAAGTACAAAGTTTGCATTTCTAGTATATGTTTGAAATCAATCACTACATTTTGTTGAGGTGCCCTAGAAATCTTAATAGAGATACAACTAACTAAAGCCTTCAGAAGTTATGCTGGAAAAGTATTGAAATTATTTCATAATTCCGTGTAACACTACTAGAATTCTGCATTAATACAAATCTATATTAAATTCAGCAAGACCTTTTCAGAAAAATTTGACCTTATGGTGATCTTAAACAAGAAATCTTGTCCCATGTTATCTTTAGTTATTAGCAAAACCCAGTTGTTCTTACTGTTGCCATGATGAAGGAAAGCATTCAGCAGTCTGAAAGGAACAGGATATATTGCAAAATTGTTTCACCCTTGCACACTGAAATATCTTCTTTCAAGCTAGTTTTTCTCCATTGCCTTAATTTCTCAGTTTCTTTTATCAGTTCTGTTCACTTACTTATGTTAGTCTTATGTTAGCTTTCTCTCTAAAGGATTTGACAATAAAATACATGAAAGATACAACACATATTCCATAGCATTAAGTGCTGCATAATTCTGCCCTTTATAGTGTCTCAAGGTAGTTGAAATGTAAACCAATAAAGCCAATGCAAGCTTGTTCTCTACAAATGAGTAACACTGGCTTCAAGTAGACTCCTCTTGATTTACAAAAACCAAGGTTGTTTTAAACTCCATTTTTGAAAACTGGACTAGTGAAGGGATAATTGCTGCAGTCTGTTTCCCAGCAACTAGTACTGTCAACAGTATACAGAACTTTTCCACATCACAGAATAATGAGATAAAGAGAAGAATAAATGCAGTAAAACCCCAAGGCTAGCATGAGAAGATGAGGAAGAATTAGTATAACTTACTATAGAGATATTTGATTCTTTCATTCCAGGTATTGAGTTTTACATATAAGATAAGGTAAAGGTGTCAAATTGAATGCTAAATATGTTTGTTGATGCTCTGGATTAGAAGTGCTGGGGCAGCAAATCTTGAATAACAAGCATGTTCCCTGACTTACTGACACAGAAGTAGTTCCGTGGAAGTTCCACATAGAAGTCTTCCAGAAAGGAACTCATTAAAAAATGATTTTTGTTTTTAAATGAAAGATCAGAAAAGTCCTACTATAGTTATCTCTCAATTCCCCAGGTTTGACTCAAATGTCTGCAACATCATCAATCAATTCTTTCTATTCCATTGAAGGTGCTGGAAATACTTCAGTGGTATAGAATGCTATAGAGTAGTCAAACCTAGAAGATAATATTCTCATTTGAAGATAACACTTGAAAATTGAACTCAGGGGTAACAGTATAAGAAATTCTCCTGAGAGAGACCAAGGTTCCAAATAGTCCAAATATTTTGTCTCTGACAGTGGCTGGAGAACATTCAAGCCTGACCATATACTGCAGTCTGGAGTCTGTTGGTGTGATTTATTTACGCTGAGCATCTGTATCCACAGAGAGCAGGGAAGTCCAAGGATCCAAATCCGTATGAAAAGTTACTGCCTTTAGAGCTGACTTCCATGCTGTCTGAACAGCACACTGTGATATTCCCCCATTTATGTGACAACACAGGCTAAATATTACAAAGAGGTTGTTTTGAGTTAAAACATGGTTTGAACACATGTTTCCAAACATTTGCATAGTAGTGTAACTAGGAGAAAAATATTTATTCTTGTTTCCTATGAATATTCACCAGTTTGTTTTGTTCAGTTTCTTAAGTTCTGATACTTCTACCACTGAGACGAAGTTCTTTCTTTAGTTCTTTCTTGGCTAGAGATGGAAGTAAATGTGTTCTAGAGACATGTAGCTGCCAACAAGTTATACTCTTTTGAAAGAGCTAAACAGGATGCCCGAGCTTCTTGCCCTTATCTTGTAACCTGAATATTTCATGGTTTCTCAACATTTAAGTTGATTTTTAATATTGGTGAAGTTTAGAAAGTGATAGAAACTTTAGTCAATGATGTTTAAATGTAAGAAAATTTACTGGTTTGGGGGCTTTTTTTGTAATAATTTTCTAAAGTTCATCAGGGCAGCTATAAAGTCCTTTTGATTGGAAGAGACTATAAATAGCTAGATTTTCATAAGTTTTTGAAAGCAATCCACACTGCCACCCACAACCTTGCTTCTGCAGGTTCTGTTAGTAATTGCAAAATCTTTTCTTATGAAGAACTGAACCAGTTCAAGTTCTTAGTCTTCAGACTTTGTACTTGAGTATGAAAATACTGATACTGCTGGAAACACAGCTATAGTCACCTTTATATTATCATAAAGAAAACTTCTCCTCTGAAAGGATCACTGACTTTTTTGACTCTTTATGTAATATTTTCCTTTATTGTACCAATAGATGAAATTGATCTCAAAAGAGATGGAATTGATTCAAATGATAAAAATTACATGACTGTTCTGTCTGACTGTCCAGCATAGGACCTAACCTTCTCTTAGTTAACTCTGATAAAGAGGGGTAGTGGAGGAACCTTTTTTTCTGTGAATTTTACCTTTGCTGGTGAAAGAAAGTGTTACATATGGCTCCTTTGCATTATTTCCAATGAGCCAAATCTCCCATAAAATGTTGAGAACAATTGAAAACAAAAATGAAATGCATTCAGATTTCCAGGAATGAGTTGCAATATTAAAAGTTCCTGTCTCTACTTTGCTGTAATGAACAATACTTTAACAATGTGCCCTAAATGCATGTCTACAGATTACTTTAATTTGAAAATCCACATGGATTCAAAAGACATGGTAATTTAATTCAACCTGAAGTCTTATTTAGTTTCTGAACTGGTTCCTGAATTACTGATGTATGATGCCAAAAGGTAAATTATTTTGAGCTAAATTTAATTTGAATTTCCTTGCATTTTAATTTGAATTTTCTTGCCTTTTTTTTTGTTTGTTTGACAGAGGATTTCACATTAATTTCTTTTCCTTATTTTGAGGATTTTACTGTTTTAATAATTGTGTTGCCTAATGCCCTAATCTGTTTATTACACTATAACTTAGCTTGAACAATGCTGCTTCTGTTCAAAATAAACAGATTTGGTATGTCTGTGAAATAGACTTATGTGTAGTAGGATGCTTTACCATCTAGAAAAGCTCAGAGGTTTCTAAATGCTTAAGAAATTATAATGCCAGTAGGTTTAGCATTTGTATATCTGCAGGCTCATGCTTATTCAGTTGTATCAAGGCAGCTTAAGCTAATATCTAATCTTCTTATGGAATAGTTCTTCCTGTAGCAACAACAGGATTGTGCATAACAAGCTTGAACAGCCATGTGGCTCTACTATTGTGTGAAAGGGAGGGAAGGAGGAGCTGCCTAAGTTTTTTTTCTTTACCAAATGTTTGATTATCCTTGCCTAGGACAGCCCAAGAGTCTTGCTGTGGTGCTATGTATTCAACTCATACAAACCAAGAAGTCATGAAGTAATAAATCATTGTCCACCCCTGATGCTCTCCTTTATGCAACTTATCCATCAAAGCGGGAATTAAACAAAAGTAGCTGAAAAATTTGATACTATATTTAGCTTAGGTGTATATGACAATGGAAAAAAAAACTGGATTGCATTTAGTTATCCATGTATTAGAAAGGAAAATGAGTAAAAAATAGCAATGTTTTCCTGAAAAATTACATTAATTACATACTGATATCCTGTTTCTGATGAAAAAACTACTTATGAAGCATGAGGTAGAAATCTAAATGGCATTATATTATTTCAAATTCATACTTTGTAGAAAAAATTAGGCAACTTAGTTGCATGCAGAGATTCATCTCACTGCTCATTTTGCTTAGCACTTTCAGTTGTACTCTATTGGTAGAATTCCCTTAGGCTTCAAGGATAAGTGTAGATCCTCTCCAGTGGAAAGGATAAACCAGAGGAGTTCATCACTAAAGCAGCAACATGCATTGCTAGAAATCTAGAAAGAATTTCAAGGGGTGGCGTAGGAAGAACACAGTGTGGGGAATCGAGTAGCTTTGGCTTTTTGGGAATGCAAAAGACTAAATAAATTTCTCTCTTGTGCATTTCATTGATCTCATTGATGAGCTGAAATAACATCACAGCAAAGAATGATCTGCCTTCTCATCTACTTCCAGATATTGTCTTCTCTTGAACAAGTAGTGCAGCTAAAAGTGTCCAAGGAGAAAACCAATAACTTTCCTGTGCAGCTCCTGATCAGGTTCATTATGATCTCGCAAAATAAAATTACTTAATCTTGTCCTCCTTATTGCTTCCTATACAAAAGGTTTTTTTCCTGCCTCTGTATTGTAAACCCATACTCATTTTTGACTGTGCTGAACTTATACTAAGTAATTTTACTGTAGGATGTTAAGTTACAAAATCGATAAATATCATACTTAATTGAGAAACAAAGAGCATGGTATGAATTTTTATTTTTTTTATAAGCTGTACTACTTTGATAGGAAGTCATAGGTTTGTGACAAAACTGATTATTTATTTTATTAATGAGAAATGTGTAACACAAGATATATGGTGTGATTTCTCATGTTAGATAAAAAGGGAAATATCATGCTATCTATGAAGTAACTTAAATGCTTTTTTTCTTATTGAAAAATGTGAAAAATAAAATCAAAGATTTTGTTTATCTATTTGTGGTGGCATTCCAAAAATTTTTTTTCTCATTTGTCATACAAATCCAAACTGAATTTTTCACATTTTTTAGGAAAAAAGGAAAACATTTTCATATAATGCCTTGAAATATTCAATGTAGAAATTTCTCAGTGTAGGATAATTTCCAAGAAAAATACTTACACTAGAAAGCGGGTTTTTTTGTTAAATGCATGTTTTGCACGTGTTCTTATCTTGTTCATAATTTTTCTTAGAATTAAGATTTTTTCCTCTATGCAATGCATAATTAATATAGCAAAGTTATTTAAAAAAAAAAAAAAAAAGAAACAGACAAAAAACCAAAATACAGTCTCTTGAAAAGCAGATATTTAACATAAATTTTTCTCTTCTTCGTACTGGGCACTAATCAATTTTGCATGTGGGGTCACCTTAATTTAAACAAAACATAGTCACAATGTGCAAAAAATGAACATCATCTTCACAATTATTGCTTCATATAGCCAGCTTACTTTCAGTAAAATATGACTTGATTTTCTGTTAAAAATGAATTTACCAGGTTCACCCAGGTTGTTTCATTTTGTTCATAACTCAATTGGGCATGTAAGCAGTTTAGAAGGCTGCAGAAAGCTTATCAATAAACTTTGGAATCATAGAATTACTCTATTTAGAGTGCCTACAGAAAAGCTATTTGCAGCTTGCCTGGCCTCTCATTCATGTAGTGTTGCTGTATCTATCTCTTTTTCTCCCAGCTTTTGTTCCTTTATTTCAAACACACTTAATTATATTTTATTCTTATCACCTCATTGAAGGGAAAGGATAATAACAGATCCATTAGACTTTATTAAACTGATGATAAGTCAGAATTTCTAAAGGAATATTTATGAGATTAATAAGTTTTATTTAAAAGTATGGCTTCTTGGATCTTGTCATATCCTAATACATCTTTAGAAGTGTAACTAAAAAACAGCAAATGGTGCTAATCTATTAAATATGAAAGAAAAGTACAATAGAGAGATTAAAATTATAGTCAAACCCCCTCTATTTGTCATTAAAAAAACCATTAATTCTTCTGGGCTGTTCATTGTTGTTAGTAGTTGAGGTATTTTTATTTCTTTGGTTTTGCAGTTTGTAACTCAGATATTTTTCTCAAATTACTTTCAGTAGGATGAATTACAAATATAATTATTGATTATTTTGTCTTGAACTTCTAAAATTCAAAGAATGAAATCTTTGGATGTTCCTTTTCTGGATTCCTGTTTCGTATTAAATAAATGAGAATTTATCATCCCAATAGTTGCATGCATACTTTTGTGAATATTGGCTTGCCATTATTACAGAGAAAAGAGGGGCAGCATATTGACCAAAGATGGCCCAACCACGCAATGAGAGTTTAGATGCTGGAACACACAGCACTAGTATAAAGATAAGAATTTTTTTTTTTTAAAATAGAAGATCTGTTATAGCTTCCTCTTTCCTTTCTAATAATTAAAAAAAAATTAACAAACTTTTAAAAACAATGAAAAAAACCCACCAAAACTGATAAAATGATCCTCTTTTAGATAGCACATGGTGAACCATTCAACTTAGTTCAAGAGGGAATCAAGGATATAGAAAAGTGGATGAAACTGAAACCATGTTTGTTCTTTATATGGAAAATCTAAATATTGCTAATTTTAATAAAAATACAATTATTCTTCTAAATCCTCACAATTTACAAGATAAGTCTATCCATAGGTAGCTATGGAGGGGCCTCCACACCGACAGTTATTCTGTATCTGTTAGGAGCAGAATTTCCTGTTACAGAAGGTGAACCTGGCCATTGTCAGCAGCATGGTGCTACGAGATGAATCGTCAGTCTAGTGACTTTCTTCTTATGTTGCAAATAAGAGAGATGCTTTATAGGATTATTGGGAGATAATGGGATGATACAGTGAGAAATCTTCTGAGGTGATGGAGGTCAGTTGGCTTAAATTTTCTCTCACTCTTGGTGTTAACTGAATATATGGGATGCACATCTGAAAGTGTAACAGTGTCAGAAGAAAGGACAGATGTCAGATTATTTTTGAATTTCTGCAGAAGTTTTATAAAGTTCTTGAAACCTTTTGAAGTTTTTCAAGGTTTGATTCAAATTACTGTGGTTGCAAATTCTATCACTTTTGTGTTGCTCTCTGTTATTTTGCCTCTCTTTTGTGTGCTTTTTTTTTTTAATATAATGCTTGAGTCCAAAGATCATTTCAGGGGTGATATATGTATTTTAGTTTTGTAGACCTCCACATTTCCTAGCTTTTCTTTCCTGACATGTTCCATCATGCTGACCTATTGTTCCTATTCATTTTAACTATATGTATGCTGTGCTTCTTAGCAGTACACTATAGATACAATAGTGTGGGTTTTATTCTCATCTTTGCAATGCACAGCTGAAAAATTGGACCCAACAGTATCCTGTCTCAAAAGCTTATATAATCTCACCTCATTGGTAGTGTAATATAAAGAGTCTTCTAGTATAATTTTGCATTTCAGTGAAGTTAATTCTAGTCTTTCATTAAACTGCCATTGTGATCTAAGCTTCTAATGGAAATTTAGAAATATTTCATCACCTGCATATTTTCAGAACCATAGCTATTGGACCAGAAGTGATAGTTCCTTGCATAGGCATGAAGAATTCTTTGAACATTTATGCTAATTGCATTTTTAAAAAAAATTTAAATTTGATTACATAATGTTTGCATTCTATGTTTAGAAATGAGATTCCCCCTAATCTTTTGCTGTCTAGAAAAAGACATAAGTTCCTTAAAGAAAGTTTCTTAACATGAAAGTAAGCCTGACTAGTCTTAATGATACCAAGAGTTAGGAAATACCATCAGGACCTCCAATTAGGGAAGGAACAAAAGGTTTGGAGATGGTTAGAATAGCAAAGAGAAGTCATGAGAAGATACAGAATTTGTGACTAGAACAGAGAAGTGAGTCAGATGTGAGGCCAGTATGTGAAAGTGTGTCACTGGTTTCTTTCATTGGAGAGACATCACAACACAGATGTGGAAGAAGTGCTCAAAACAGAATCCACAGCTGTGATGGTTTTCTGCTACACTTTTGTGAAGCTTAGCTCTTTTATTTTTCTTTGCTGCTTCTTGGGCAGATGAACCATGTTGCCCCCATTTAGCATCGTATTCTCTTGGGAGAAGAGGAGGGAATATGGAAGATGTGGCTCCATGGAGTGTGAAGTTGCAGATCTGGGCAGGAAGGAAGATGAGATTAGGAGAGGAATACACATTCCCTAAGGCATTCGTTGTGTATGCTGCTGTTAGTAATATAAGCAGATGCTGCTACTCATTAATGTCTCAACTCCTTGGTTCTGCATTGTTAAAGCTCTGTACCAGATGCTCAGCAAAAAATATTCCTCAGGAGGAAGAGCTATGACAAACCTGAGCACTGGTCTGTTTATGCTGTGGCCCAGAGTGGCTCTAGCCTTGTAGTCTTGCTAAAAATGTTTTTTGAACCTTTTGACATGCCAGGAATTGTACCTTCTTTAAAAATGTGCACTAAAAATTTATATTAAATGGATGCACAAAGTAGAAAAAAAAAAAGGCCAAGAATTTGGGTGAAGATGGGTATTATTCTTGTCAATTGAATCAAATTCATGCTTGAGCTTAATTGTATTTAATGGCTCAGAAGGAAGCTCTAGTCTTAGTGACTGACAGAAACCCAGTGGCTGTGACTATTAAAAATAAATTCTTAGGTTGAATCCAATTTGAATTGGAATAAACAATCTCTTATTTTCTTATTAAGTGATGAAGGTTTTAATGAGCTCAGACACAGGGATGAGTTAGTGAACATTCCTTTTCAATAGAGTCCAATGATCATGATATAAATATTTTGTTGCTCAACACATACAGTTAAAATATGAGTCTAATAAATAGTTTCTGCTCCTTGCATGGTTAATGGAGAAGTAATTTCAAGGACATTTAACTTCCTCTAGACACTATAGTATGTTTCCAAGGGTATTTTGTCTTAAAACATACAAAATTAACAGTAGTTAAATAATTCTAGAAGCCTTTAAATCTTAAAATTTCTTTCCAAATTATGGAGAATCTTTGTTTAAAAATGGTGGAAAAGTAACAAGTTCATATTCCTGTTACTAGACTGCCCTCATCAGAAAGTGCTCAATTTCCTAATTTATGGAAAGACTCACAGATCTTCATCCCTTGCAGCCTTGAAGTATCTGGCTGTGTTCTGTCAATTACTGCATCTCATGTTGTCATTGGTGTAGTAAGAGATTAAATCACATTTTTTTGGTGCTTTCTTCTAACATGTGCTTTAGCTTTGTAAAGATGATGTGAATCTATTACATGTACAATTTGGGTAAGGTTTTGCTGAATGACATTTGCTGCTCAAACAGCAAAATAGTACATTAATAATCATCATACATTATGTTCTCAAGCAAATCTATTCATAGGATTTCAGCTGAAGATCACTTAGCTTCTTAGTCAGGTTTTAATTACTTCGGAGGCTTACAAGGAATCTATGAATCTAATAATTCAGGGGGCTTGAAACTGGATTATTCAAGGATTATTGGTTGTCTGCAGTTACTTGTAATTAGCCACTTGATTTTGTCTTTTTCTGTCTCTAGGGGAGAGAACCTATCTGTCTTAATATTGCACAGGACTGAGACTCAGGTCCTGTTAGCTTAGCTCTCTGAGTTGTGAGTAGAGCACACTTTAAAAGGCACTTGACTTATCTGTCTGTAAGTTTCTCTGTTGGTAGAAATGGAGATCACAATGCTAAACCTTCTTTGTAAAACATTTTGTGAGTATCGAGAAAAGCTCTGCGTAGGACCAAGGACTTTTTTATCACATCTAGTTAGCAGAAACAGATCTACTAGGACAAACAGTTAAATAGAGAAGATAAATACCATGATAAACTTGATGCATATAAACTACATTTGATAAGAAATTAATATCAATGTTAATGAGGCCAATCTCAATTAAGGGGACAGTTAGTGTCAAAAGTATTTTTAGCTGCTGATAGGAGCTAATTTATGCATCCATCATAAACAGTGTACTATATGAGAGTCACAAATATTGTGCATTAAATCAGTATTAGGCATAAATGTTATAAGAACACAGCATGTATAAGCCACCACTGATGCTCTTGCATAGTCTATAACTTCACCAGTCAGCTCTCTGCTGTAGTGTGTGCACTTCATGCAAGCTATATGGTTCAGTGATTCTTTCTAAGAATATTTAGATAGAAGTACCTCATCACATGGGAGACAGTAATGAAGCAAGGAAAAGGGGTAGCTGATCCCACCTGAGTTGATTGATGTACAACAGAATTTTCTTTAACTATGAGGCTGTCTATTCAATGATGGAAAGTACCTATTATTTGCTGCACAGCTGTCTTACCAAATGCATTGCCATTTTTTTGTCTGCATAAGATGTAAAAACACATAAAGCTACCTGATATCATCTGAGGAATAGATAAGCTTGGCTGCCTGCTAGAAACTATCTAATTGTGTGTTTAGAATTTTTGAATGACAAAGGAAAGACGATAGTCAATTAAACAGATGTAGAACTCAAAGCCAAGGAGGCAATTACTTATTTTTCAGTGATTCAAGCTACCAGCTTGCCAAACTGTAGAGTAATATCATCTTCTAAAACAGACTCATTTTTTTCTGAACATTTTTAAATTAATCCTTCTTGTTCTTTCTTCTGGTGTTAATCCTCTTTGGCTAGTTTAGCCTCTTCTTTCTCAGTGTCTAAGCAGAATTTAATAAAACCAATAGATTACACAAAGATAATATACATCTTGTTATTTATGATGTTTTCTGTATGGTTTTTAAGTGTGCACTACATGTATTTATTCTCCAAATAGCTCTCCTAATTTAATAGCATCATTCATTACAGATACTGGCTTTTCATCTTCTGGAGAATAATAATGAAGCAGTGTAAAGGAAAAATAAAATCTTTCAAATTCACAGATTGAATCTGTGGAACAGAATCACAGAATCATAGCATCATAGAGTATATAAAGTTGGGCCTTGAGTCTAACTCTCTGATCCTTTCAGGACTACCTAAAATTAAATCATATGACCATGAGCATTTTCCAGATACTTCTTCAACTCTGACAGCCTTGGGGCCACAACCACTTTTCAGAGGAGACTGTTCCAGTGATTGACCACTTCCTCAGTGAAGAACCTTTTCCTAGTGTCCAACCTGAATTTCCTCAGATGCAGCTTTATTCCATTTCCTCCTGTCCTATCACTGGTCAACAGAGAGCAGTGGTCAGCACCTGCCCCTCCGCTTACCCTTCTGGGGAAGTTGTAGTAACTGCAGTGAGGTCTTCCCTCAGTCTCCTCCAGGCCCAACAAACCGAGTGACCTCAGCCAGTCCTCATATGGCTTCCCCTCCAGACCCTTCAGCATCTTCTAGAACTCCTTTGGATGCTCTATAAGAGCTTTATCTTCTTTGAGACATCTAAACCTCTCCCCAGCACTGGAGGTGAGGCCATCCCAGCTCAGAGCACAGTGGGACAATCCCTTCCCTTCCCTTCCCTGGTCATGCTGTGCCTGATGCCCCCAGGACATGCTTGTCCCTCCTGGCTGTCAGGGCACAGTGATTCTGTCACGTTGTCATTGGCCAGGACTTCGGGTTCCTTTCTGTGAGGCTGCTCTCTGGCCTCTCATTCCCCAGTTTTTATGTATAAACAGGATTTTCCAGTCCCAGGTGGAGGATCCAGCACTTGCTCTTGCTACATTTTGTGCATTTATGTGAAATTGTTGAAGGCTCAAGGTTAGACTTCCAAAGTTTAAACTGTGAATTGCTATTGCCTAGGACAAGATTTCTCTCTGGATAGTCTATGGATATTTTGCATGGGATGTGATAACTGAGTCTTGTGTCCTTAATGAATACTACAGGAGAGAAACATTTTCTGTTCTAAACACTAGAAATGTCTGTTGCCTTTGTGTTGTGTCATCACATAAACCTAAACTTCAGCTCTCTTTAAAATGAAGCAAAAAATTGTTCATCTATTTTGCATGCTATTAAGTGACAAATATGTCACTTAATGTAAAGATTTAAAAGCCTGCCTTGTGCAAATATGTTGTGGGCTTGGAATAGTCATGGAATAGGAACTTGATTAGATTTTAGGTACTGAACAAGTGGAAAATAGAGATACTTCCTTTCAGAAAATTTTCAGTTCAGCTGTAAGGCTATAGATAAGAAAATAAATTCTGAGAGGACCAGAGGAGAATAATGTTAATATGAATAACAGCAGTCACAGCATACCATGCATACTCCTAAAGAGGAGTATTATCTTTATATAGACTTCTAATGTAAGAAAGGAGAATGACAGCATAGGGGCTTTTCCCATTTATGTCAGGGTGTAGTATAAGGAGTTGATACTGATTTATGAGTCTTACAAAGCTTTAAACTTGACTTTCCAGAACCTGCTCCTCTGAGGCAACACAGTTAGCAGCTTTTTAAATGGAACTAGTAGCTCTGTGTATTTCACTGAAGGATGATAAAGACTAAAAATCCCCAATTCTAGATTAGCATCCATTTCTCTGGTGCAATCAGATAGATCCTCTGGGCTTTCAAGGTTTGGATGCAAAACGTAATCCTCTTTTTTAGGATTTTTATTTGCTTGGTGAAAGTTTAGTTACAGGGATCTTGGTGGATATCAGTAGTTTCAATGTATATCTATTTTCATTTTAAATATGGCTACAAAATCTGTAACTTTGTGTTTTGAACAAATGAATTTCCCCAAAAATCAGTTCATATTCAAAATAAAAAGTTGATGTGTTCTAAATTCTGTTATGTGATGAGATAGAATAAACACCAGGATATGGATGAAATATATAAGTGAATCATCATCATGCATAACAATTCTGCTAAGTGCCTTCACCTTATAATGAATGTTATGGAAGATGAGGAGACTCAGCATCAGTCTGGATAAGCTTGTAAGTGCTGTCTCCATTATCTGTTAATTAATTTTATATATACAACTTTTGAGATAGCCACTTTTAGGAAACTCATCCTTACAGGATAGTGAAGACAATTTCTGTGCTGCTTATTGTTACATCTTTCCTGGTCTTTAAAGATTGGTCTGGTGAATTCATTTAAATGTTGATTACACTGTCATTATGTGTCCTCTGCAGTTTTTTTGCAGAAGAATGAAATGATCAAAGTGGAGTACTGTGAATAGACTTAACAAGATTGCAACATGGCACTTTCTTGGAGGAGGAGATTTCATTTAAATATACTATCAAATGTGTTCTTCTTAAATGCTGAACTGATGATTCCTTTTATTTGGCTTTTGTTTTTTGAGTGTGTCATTTAGAAAATTGACAGAGATCAGTTTGCTGGAACTGTGGTTTGTCTGACAGTGAGCACTCAGGGCATTGTAGTGTTTTTTATATTCTGCGAGGTTTTCTTCCTTCATTCTTTGATACTCCTGTATTTTGACTATCCATCTTTTATAAAACATCCCTTTTATGGAAAGAAACTAGTAATTCAGAATCACAGCCTGTAAAATCATTTCGAACTGAATGGAAAAGTTTTCATGAAAAAACTTGTCATTGACTTTCCAGTCTAGCACTCCAGCCTCTTGCAGTTGTTCCCTAGTTGCCTTGTAGCTCTGATCTTGTACACTCTCTAACAGCACCTTGAGTACGGCTTAATTAGCATGCAGATCAGGAGACTTTTCATAGACAGTATGCTTCCCTTAAGAAAGGAGCATATATCTTCAAGCATCTAAGATCAAGAAAAATAATTACTAGCTATACCTGTTTATATAGCAGCTAAAAATAAAAAGATTTAAAACAATGAGTGCTAGTGTCAGCTTTGGGAACAAAAAAGTACCCAAGACTTCTCACAACACCTAATTGCATATCTTAGAGGAGATAGAAGTTGCTGAATTATTATGAGAGTTTTATGTTTTAGTGCCTGATCTTTGTTTATTAGACATCTGGAGTATTTCCCTGTGGTCTGTGGCTTCATCAGAATTTATAGAGATGTAAGAACTAAATTTGACTTTAGAACTTTTACATTTAAACCTCCTTAATCCTCTTACAGTGTTGCACCTCCTAAATATGCAAGTCTTTTCAGCTGCTAGCATTTGTGAACTCCTTCAGAAAAAGCACTTAGTGTATGAGAATGATGTATGTATTTTATTATCTAATTGAATAGCTATGTTTGTGACTACTTAAGAGAGAGTAGATTGCACTAAGATCTTTTCAGGCTGACCTGGACATCAGTTTAAATGAGCTTCCATACAGAGAGTCAGTCATTCTTGTAGGAGATGCTTCTATTAAATGTAGGTAAAAAGGAGGTGAAGGTTGCAGATTGTGGTCATGTGAGTAAGAAATGGTGACATTATTAAAGATTTTCATGTATTAGGTATGAAGCTCTTAAAAACAATACCAGAAACAAGGAAATATTAGGGATGGTGTATTTTAAAAAAGCTAGGTAGGTAGTTCACTCTTAAGAAGGTTTTTCAGCATCATGAATATTAGAAGTATGGACAGCACCTGAAGCTTTGTCAAAAAAATTCTACTTTCACCCTTCATTTTAATACATATATTAAATGTTTTTCAAAAACTAAAATAGTAACGCTGTGGTCTGGATAAAGTATTATTAACACCAGAAATATTAGTAGAAAGATTTTTATTTCTGAAGACTGTCATTTCAGCTGGAGCATGAGGTATCTTGGATACTGTGTTGCAGCTGCAAGTGCTGGTTCATTATGATCATAATGAGGGAACTCACACTGTAGAACACTACTTAAAAATGCCATTTGTTGGAGCTAAGACTGTAAAGGAGAAAGTCTCTTGAGATTTTACAGGATTTTCTTAAAACAGTTCTATTAATAAATTCAAGTGACACACAAAAAAAAAAAAAAATCACATGAGAACTTTGCGCCCTTTTGCCTAAATAGAATCCCTGTACTGAGTAGCTGCCCACAGGCTCCTGTATTACCCTGGGTGGGATATGGCTCT
>VZSR01001299.1:2781117-2878358 GCA_013398615.1 Brachypodius melanocephalos | reverse complement strand
AGCCAGGGGATGCACACAGCCCAGCACAGCACAGCCCAGCACAGCACGGGACAGATGTGATGACACAGTGACGTAAGTGTAGCATAGAGCAACACAGGCATCACCTGCTCAGGTTAACTGTTGTGTGGTAACCTCAATTTACAGTGGTCCTCTGGTTACAATCACTACAGGTACTGTTCTGGAATTTTAGAGAACTCACTTGGTGTGGTCATAACATAAAGAAATATCATGTCATATTATAGAAGTAATTAATATTAATTTTTATGCTTTCAGATTAATTTTTAATCTTTCTGATAAGGTTTGGACTGTGATAATGCCTTAGTCCCCTTCCGTCTGAAGATGACTTTTTCTTTACTTCATTCTTAGAGATGGAAACAAATGTCAGCATGTCATATAACAATATGTGGTAGCCTTCCTTTAGTTTGTTTAATTTTGGGGTTTTTACTGGTTTTGGTCACTTGGGGACAAAGATCTTCACCTTCGAATTTGTCTGGTGGTTTCAAAGGATTGGAGTCCACAGTTTCTGCATAGTAACTTCTAAATTGGAAGCAATGGGCTCACACATCTCAAACTAAGTGTAAGTAAAACACATGGGATGTATTTCCTCCTGTTTCTCTTTTTAGAAGGTAACAGTTGCTTATGCTAGTGAGCCGCAGAATCACACAGCAGCTAAAATTACAGGCTTTTGGGAGAAAGCTGTAGTGGTGTCCCACCTCTTAAGGGTACTTGGAGGCACAAACATTCAGTTCCTTCCTACGCCTTGAAACAGGAACTGGACCCGAAGTTCCTCCCTTTTAAGTGCCTTACCTGAATTTTTATGCAGTCATTCACACCTTTGACTTTCTGTTGGTGCACAGTGTTCATAGTTACTGTTAGCATGCAGTGTCTATACTGTTTGTAGTGTTTATCTGTGTGGCTCAGGTGGCTTTTCTTTATTTGCTCTTTTGGTTTCTGTTCTGGAAGGCCTTGTAGTTTCCTATTCTGAGAATGACAAAAGTACAAAACTGTAACTACTTTTGGATCTGGACAATTTGCGGCCATCAAAACATTTGACTGTCTAATTTAAACCATTTCCCCAGACTTTCTCCAGAGTCAATCAAAAGGAAGAGGCAGAAGCAGCTCCAATTCATCCTGTTCTTTTGTGCATATATCTTGTGACAGAATGAATACTTTTTTGGTGATAGTGGCCCCTGGTTGAACCAAGATGACTAATGTCAGATAAATGTCTTTTAGATTGCTAAAGTAGCTGCAGTTAAGTCTCAGCTAAATGTTTTGCTGAAGGGACCTTAAAAATCTATGGTGAAGAAAGCGTTGACAGTCTGCATTTTTAGCTGTTTTACTGCTAGCTAGGAAAACATTTTTTAATTGTGTGTTTACCCAACCATTGTACCTACTCCTTTTCAGATAGTTGAATTTTGGTATATGACACAGAATATTTCATCTGTCTGTTCATTTCACATTCTGTTAGTTTCTTTTATATAATGAGAACTCCTTGGCCATGACCTTTCATCAGAAGAAAACTAATCACTTGAAAAATATTCTTTGAATGCCTGAAAAAAACCTACCATGAATGTGCATGACAGTAATTAAATACATTTTGCAAAAGGAGGCAGAGAGCAGAGAGCATATGCAAAGAATTTGTAACTTACTGTACAGTTTATTCTGTAAACGTATAGAAAATAAAATGTTTGTACTGTACTGAAGTACTCAAGCACTAGAATATTAACCTGATTAATAGATCTTTCAGAGAGACAGCAAAAACATCTTTGTGTCTAAACAAAATGCATGAATCATTCATTAAAATGCAAGTTTAAAAAAGTAGTATTAGTATTGTCCCACATTTTTTTGCAGAGGATTCACTTTGGTGCTTTAAGATGGTGAATCCTCTGCTGATCCCCAGAAGGTACAGTTTAATTTGCATATAATTGTTTTTTAGACTGCTTGTTTTAGCTAAGCTTATTATTCTTTTACTCTGCACTGTGCAGTTTCTACAGGTTGTTCCACACAGACCCTGTTTCCAAAGTCTAGAAGTGGAAACATTCATACTAAAAACAAGCCAAAAAACATAAGTTAATAGCGAGGCTAAAGAATTTTAGTTTGTGTGACTACTCTTATTTTATCAGTGTATATAATTTTGGACATTAGGAAGAAATTCTTCACAGAATGGGCTGCCAGGGAAGTGATAGAGTCATTCTCCCTGGAGGTGTCTAAGAAAGGACTGGATGTGGCACTCAGTGCCGTGGTCTAGTTGACAGGCTGGTATTAGACCATAGGTTGGACTTGATAATCTCAAAGGTCTTTTCCAACCTAGCTGATTTTGTGATAATGGCAGTAATAATACAAGAATATTCCAATTGCAAATAATTTTTTTAGACTGCATCTCATTTCATTGGCATATGGGTATGGTCTGTTTAACATACAGCTAGATCTATGAACATATTTTGTTATTGGATACCTCTTAATAACTGAAATGTTCTCCAAGAGAAAATATTAAACTCTCCATTAAATTTCATTAAATATTCTGAAGATCTGAAAGGTCAAGCTTCATCCAGTAGGCTCCTAAATCCGTTGTGTGAGTTAGAAGTGCAGTTATGCCCTAAATTTTTGGCATCATAACTTTTCCAGCTCACACAAGATTATCTGTCATTAAACAGCTACATATTCCTCCCACTGTATCCACATTTATCTGTTGATCAGAATCTGTTTGCTAGTTTGAGCCATTAAATTATCTGCAGTAGGTCTCAGTAGTCTTTATTTTCAACAGTAATTAAAACTTCATGACAGCAGAGGCTCTTTCAGGCCTGCTGTGTACACCACTAGTGTCTGACAAGAGGACTGTGTTACTATATCATTATATATTTGCAACAGCAAGTAAATCAGAGGCTAGGGGTATGCCTTAATTATTTCAGACTGCAACTACAGAAGAAGTAGCAAGAGACTGGAAGAGGAAAGGTTGACCCAAATGTATACTGTAGAGAACATTTATTAAGTGTGGTATTCTGTATTTTTCCTCTTTGTTCCTTTAGAAAACACTCTCCTTATCCATAGATGGAAGACGAGAAGGGATTATTACAGAATCTTCTCATGTTAAATAGGCCATAGAATGTCACTCAATTGCCTCTGTACTGAAGATAGTGTCTGTTGGGTTTTTACTAAGTCATTTTGCTGAAATCTGATATCTGTAATCTGTCTAGCACATCTCTAAGTGTGAAACTTTATTAACCTTGATAACTGACTTGTTTCCTTGTTCAAAGAAATAGGATAAACAAGTGTAACAACAGATGCTTTTGAAAATATATTATCTTAGTTTCAATTAGGTCTTTGGTGATTATACAAATACATCAGAAGTTGAAAATGCATGTCTTCAGATCAAAAATTTGGGAAAGTATTTCTGATTTGGTTTAAAAGAGAAATTACTTTAAATATTATGATAATATATATTACTCTAGATATGTATTTTAAATTATCCAAATTTTTAAACTCCCTCACACAAATTTTTATTTGAATATAATTTAAGTTTTAAAAGATATACATTTCCCTTTGGCAAAAATCAAAATGATTTTTGAATAAAAAAGATTTTTGAAATAAGCTTCCTGAATTCTCATCATAATATTGCGTATTTATGATCATAAGGAAAGAACCTGTGATGATTTAAAAGAAAAGACAAACCCAAACCCAACCAACCAACAAAACCTGGACCAAAGTGTAAGTGAGGAGATAGTAAAGAAAGCAGAAAATAAGTTCGTTAAAAATTACTATTGACCATGGCAATAAAAACGAGTGTTATGAAATTACAAGGTAGTCAATCAGATTCATATAACTTCTCAAAATGTTCCAGATGAAATCAGTCTTTTGATGAAATGGGAGTTTTGCTAATACTACCTTTTTGACACAGACAATACTAGTGTAGACCAGCAGGAGGAGAAGATGCTGAGGTATTGTAAATCTGCTAACTGGTATTATCTAAATATTAAGATAGAAAAGCTAAAGAAAAGTACTGTTCCGCTTAAGATGACTTGGGCTGAACAGTGTGAAGAATAAGGGAATGGAGACATTTAAAAACTACCTACCATCTGCCTCAGACTATCCCAGAGCCTATTTCTCCTAATTTGTGGCCTTGTGCATTGCAGATACCTCCGCAGCTGGCAAGAGCAAAGAAGACCATGGAATAAACCTTTCTGGACAGTATTTCAAGGTGTTATTGGTGTAGTATGAAATACATAGATGAAGAAAAGTAACCAAACTTAAAAGCTTTTTAATGTGAAACTGTTTGAGTGCCCACCGTTGAATGTATCATTTACAGCATGCAGAGTGGTGATTAAGAAAACCTCACTTCAATTTTGCAGGCATTTTGCAGCCATCTTGCACAAGCAAAAGTGAGGCTGAAAGCAGACAGCAATCAGACAAAAGTGCTCCACTTATGTTTTGTTATCTTATTGAAGCCCAGTAGAGTAGTTTTTATCAGCTGTTCAAAGGGGAAATATCAGTTTAGTACACAGAAGAACTAGTGCTCCACTAGGTACAATTGGCAGGCACCACTAGACAAGGCATAGATAGATTTACAAAGATGAAACATTTCAGACATTTGTCAATTTTTTTCCTTTTTTAATTTCCCATTCTGGTTGTCATCTAATGTGCTGCTATCCAGTTTTGAATGGCTCCAGAGCCCTGCCAGAAACCTGTTGTCCTGCATTTTGATACAGCCAACACTTTTCTGTACATCCAGAACGTGAGTTTCCAATAGCAGTTGGCTACTTAGGGAATTACATCACTAAAAAGGTCTTCTGTTCTTCCTACTCCTCTATAATTCTGTAAGTATCTCTTCAACAGCCACCTAACCTTGCTGTCATGTGAAAGAATGAAACAGCTAACATTTAATTTTTATAGGACAGAACAATCTATACTATTTGTAATATATACAATAAATCTATGATATTGAAGCATCAGACTAATAGCATTGGTACTATTAATACTAATAGTATTAGTAAAGTACCCTAAAAATAGGGGGTTTTATGTAGGTGAAAAAGATTAATTTAAATACTGTTTTTTGAGGAGGTGTTTTGCTAATTGAAAGAAAAAGGTGGACATATTATCAAGAAGTTTTTTCAAATCAAATTTGACAAACTTTGCATAGAATGCAAGTGCAAAGAAACTTGACTAATACCAAAGTCTTTAGATTGAAAAATGCTTTTTTTTTTTTTTTTTAATGGAAAAAATCAAAAGATGTGTGACCAGGGTTGATCTGATCAGTAATTTAAAATTTTCAGGGACATTTAATATGGATCAGATACTGAGCTTTGCAATACAGGTCTTTCCTGTCCTGGCTGCTGCTGTAGATTGCTCTCTAATCCTCTCTGACATTGCACTGCCTGTTCACTTCCTCTGTAACTCTTCCACTGGTGACACAGGTCCTGGACAGCAGCACATGTCCTTAGGAGAGGTGACCACCTCTCCAGCCCCAGGGAGAGCCCCCAAGGATTCCCTACAGCCCGGGACTCACAGGGCTGCACCCACTGTCTGAAACTGTTGGCATTGAAGCCTCTGCCCTGGCAGAGGCATCTGCTCCAGCTCCTGGGGGAACCTGCCCTGTGGCACATCACTGTACCTGAAAGCATGGAGGGGGGTCTGGACTGAGATGGGACCCCCTCTTTGTGCTCCTGGATCCATTAGCTACACTCTGGGAGCTGTGCCTCAGCCCTGGCCCCTCCCAGCTACACTTAGAGGGTCTTTGATACCCCCTGACTGGGGACATCTGTACCAAAGGCAGTGGGCATGCCTGGGTCACAGACAGCTGGTTCAGTTTGTTAGAAGCTGCTAGAGCTTTGTCACGCTCACACACATGGCCTTACCTTCTCCTTATCTGCAGCAGATTCTCAGAGAGCTCCCAAAGGTCCTCTGACTATCCTGGATCCAGAAGCTCTTAAAGCAGAATGCAGCTAGGAATTTCAGAATTCTCTGCCAAGCAGCATTTTGTTGGCAATGATCAATCTTGATTGATACAGTCATTCTCACAGAGCAGTTAAAGCAAGAGAATAAAGAATGCCGGTTTTTATATAACACAATCCACTGTGGTGTTTAGAAATATTGTACTCTAAAAAATAACCAGACAGGTGAACACTGAATACAGAAGTGCTGCTAGGTCAGCACTTTATTGGGAACATGAAACATGAATGTTATCATAAAACCACCTCTCTAAAGAGTGGAGCAACAATTTTTTACTTGTTTTGTATTTATTTTTGGATATTACGTTATGGAGGTGAAAAAACATTATAATGACATTTAAATTATGACGTGGATACCACCTACATCTACTTTAGCATCAAGTTTAGCATTTTGGCTTGATGGAGTCAGCATTTTTATCCATTAGCAAGGTTTTCATACTAGATTGTTGAACCAAAATGATGCAATAATTCATAGGATACCTCAGTTTCTACAGCTCTCCGTGTAACTTTAGCAACCCTCTGTTCTCATGCTTCACCATTAGACATTTTCCTTCCCTTTCAAAGATGTGTGATTCTCTCTGACATCTGACTGATCCTTGAGGGGAGGAAGGAAGCAAAGAAGCAGGAAAGGGCAATAGTAGTGTGTTATTCAATTGCCAATGTGTAGCAAAATACAGCACGTATTTAATCAAGGAATTCACTGAGGCCTTTGTTTTCCAAGATGAGGAAGCTGAAACAATATATATTCCTCTTCTCTGAAGCATCGTTTGGTAATGTAGAAAACATTGCCCCTATTATTCGAAGGTGAGAACTGAAGTTGTAAGGAATTAAGTTTTCTGAAATCACATATCATTCAATATAACATAAAATTGGGTCATCTTGTCCTGATTCTAGTGCATAGTTCAACAAAGTCCAGTGAGATCTCTGCTTCATTAAGACTTGGGGGAAAATACTTTCAGTAATTTAAGACTTCTCCAGTTTTTCTTCTATTTTAATATAATTGGTTTATACAGGTTTCTTATGCATTTTTTAATACCTTCTAAACACTTCTATTCTACTCTGCCAATGTGCATGTCTTTCATCTTTGCTAGGAAATGAATTATTGTTAAAAATAAAAAATCTTAAGGAAAGATTAAGAATAGCAACTATAATCTCATGAGATGAGAACTTCCTTAAAGTTTTTGGTTTTGTTTTTTGGGTCTTTTTTCTAAGAATGGATGGAGAAGGCAAATAGAGGATGTGTTTGTCAAGAAGATTATGTGTTTAGTACTAAAGGGTTCTTTGTGGAGAATTTATGAAATATTGTCCCAGAAGTGATCACTTACTGGTAAAAGCTTTATATGAGATCCCATGAAAATAGAAGAACTTTAATCTTCCAAGCTAATCTAAATAATTAATACAGGTTTATTTACAGAAGGATTTTCACAGAACACAATAAAGTTTCTGGAAACAGATTGCTTGTGGTCTCTCTTGGATTAGGCTAGATTTTTAGATGTCATTTAAATGTGCGTCCTTTTTTGTTTTGTTTTAGTGGCATAACTTCCCCTAATTCTTTGCTCATTTTTTTTCCTGAAAAAAAAAGGGTTGTTCCCTTTCAGGCATCTCTTACTAGATTTTTTCTTTTCTGAAACTCCATTTTGAAGAAAAAAACAGAATAAAGTAGTTTGGTGAAAATGAAGTTAAAGAAATGTGATAGATCTCCTGCTGGCAGCCAAGAGAATTAAATGACAGAGTAGTGTGAGCTTGTCTACTTTCTCTTGGGGGAAACCATCTTGCAGTTCACTGATGTGGCATATCCTTTTTCTAAACATTCCCAGAGCACATATGTTCAGACCTGTGTACCTTCCTTTTCTATATTTGGGCCCTGGAGCTTGTTTTGCAAACATATGAGAAGCAGAAGCTTTCGCTCATATGCCCCACTTTCAGAGTCACATGCAATCCAATTTCTAAGCCATTATCATTGCTGCTGTGGCAGGCTGTACTGTACTGGTAAAGTAAAGTGGCTCGATGCTGCCTCCGGGCTAGCCCTTTCACCGAACCGACTTTAATAATCCTGGTTTGTAGGTCCGAGCTTTGGCAGAAGCATGGTAGTGGCAAAGAAATGAAAGGCGGACTTCTGCGGGGTAGGGAATGCTTTATTCCACCCAGATGGTCAAGGCAAAAGTGCCTTTCCCAGCTTTACAGTACCTTATAAAGTGGGGCAGGAAAAAAGGGGAATACAGATTTTGGAACCAGTTGGGAACATCAAGGAGGAGTTGCTCAAAAAGTAAGGGGATATCTGGAACACAATCTAATGAATAAAAGGAGGAGGGGAATCGAAATCTATAGAGCATTTAATGATCTTCCCGGAATTTCTCGATCACCACGGTGTAGTCTACAAGTAACAGAAAGGGGCTGGCCTAAATAGTTAAGGTGCTTTGGGTAGGGGAGGGAAAACAATGAGGTAAATATAATACTATAATAAAAAAACATCCATCACCCAGGGCAAACCATTGACAAAACAAAGACTTGGGCCAAACGCCCATAAAAGGGCTGATTAACAGAAAAAAGCACTACCACAGTAAAGCACAGTTTAAACAGGCAGTAAATTTTGTTTATCATCATTGCCAGAAGAAAGTACTGCAATAGTAAAGTTTCCAGTAAAGAAAAGTAAGAATGGTATTATTGTCAAAAATAATCCTTGTAACATAGGATAATCTTGTTACAACCTGACCCTGAAGGTGAAGTAACTAAGGCTCTTGTTAATAATAGATCCCCTGGGGAGGATTCGAGTGAAATGACACTAAATCACTGATGTTTATAAATATACATATGGCAGGTTTATTTCAGAACAATTTGGTTGCAATGGAAAGTAGGTATGTAGCCATTTTGGTTATTATCTGTAGAAATATAGCAATATAAAAGTATAAGAAGAACACTTAGAACATGAATTGAGCTTCCTGATGCTTTCCCTTCTCAAAACATTCTTTTGTATTGGTTTTCATAGTGATACCTGATGACTGAATTAACTGAGTGAGCCAAATTCATTACTACTTCAGAAAGATGGGTGCAATATCAGGTGCTGCTTTAAGGTTCTGAATCACTTGGACAATAGTAAGCCTGGATCACTCTCTGGTTAGTTTATTCATATTTAAGCTTTGACAGCAAAGAAGTTTTTGGTGAGTTGTTTTCTGTTATGTACCAAGACAGTCATTTTTGGCATCAAAATTCTTAAAGGATGATTCTTGGCTTGCCTTAAATTTTAACTTTTCATTTATTTTTCCAAGGCCTGCCCATGTTTACTGCACTGATGGTGATGGCTTAGCAATTCATCCCCAGAAAACTGCCAAGCATTCCTTAGTGCAAATATTAGCTTAATGTCCTGTATGTCAAGGTACGTTTTACTCATGAAGCAGGATTAGGTAACATCCATCTTTTTTTTAGTGTTCCTAAATTATATTGCAGGTCAAAGCATCAGCTGATAGCTTACCCAGCTAAGCATCTAATCAAATTAAATTTCTTCTGGAAGAAAAAAAAAATGCTTCAGCCTGTCAGTCTTTCTAAATATAGATAAATCCCAACGTCATTAATTCCTATTGTTCAGTTTCCAAAGAGTTAATCTAGAAGGCTATTTAGAATAATCAAGGGTTTGATTTTTTATTTTTAAAGATACATTGACAATAATTTTAACCTCATGTTGTTTTCTACAATTTTTATGTTGCTCTACTGGTATTTTATTTCTTCATAAAGACAAGGTACATTTCAGGGATGCTACATTTAAATGTTAAGCAGCCAAGCTAGCAAAAATGATTCTTCCTTCCCAGAGTAAAAACTCTGCCAAAACTATTGCAGAGTCTACTTTCTCTTAATAAAAACATGTATATATTATTTCCCTTGATTGAGTTGCGTGTGCATTTCAAGAAAAAGAAAAATTCTAAGGAAGCCTGGAGATATTTTTTCTGATATAGTTTTATGTGGTTACATATTTGGATGAGAATTACTAAGCAGTTTGTCCATAGATTTCTATTATCATCATCTGTAAATGTGACTATACATGGACCTTGGGTTGGAAAGAGAAGTATTGTTCTAGTGTAATTCACACTTAACTGCAGCAGTTGTTTTCTGTTTTCCAAAGACAATGATTGGTTGCAGATCCTCTCTTAGACATCTGGATAGTGCCATTTATTTTTCTATTGTTCAATTACAGTATCATGGTACTGTTCATGCCAATAGCCTTAGGCAAAGAAAGTGATGAGAAATATTGCTTTCTACACTTAGGAGCTTTGAAGGGAGATTTACCACATACAGAAAGTTTTGGAGTATACTTGAAATCTCTTTCCCAAATTTTAAATACAACTAGTACTAGACACAATTTTTTCTTCATATGTCGTAAAATAAAATACTCCTGCGTGGCATAGATTTTGCTTTGCAAATGAAAAAAAAGACATCCAGGATGTCCTTGTCTCTGAAGGCAGAAGGCATTTTAAGAATCAATATTCAGCAACAGACTGAAGGGGATTTAATATGTCTGTAAGTACTTCAGTAGAGTGGTGTTTTTCTTGTGAATTATCATAAGATGTTGATGTTCTGGAGATATTTCTGCCTCTGGAAACCCAATGGTACTAAGCCAGAAATTACCTACTAGTGCAATTTTGATTCCTTCTTCCCACCTCTAAAAATAATGTATAATTCCTTACTAGCTCTGCCAAATCTGTAGTGGTAGAACTCTCTCCTTTTCTCCATCTAGACCATTGCCACTTTCTTGTAAGTGGAAGAGGAGACAATTAAATGTTTATCTCCTATTTTAAAGTAAACTGATTTCCAGTTCAAATTGTTTCATCCTAGAGATTGATTCTGGAGATGATTAGACTTTCACTGAGCCTGTATGTTATATCTGTCCCTTACCAGACCTTGTCTGAAGTATTGGATTATTCACCATTTTGCTATAGCAGCCACGCATCATAACAGGTTTGATGGAAAATCTGCAGGCCTGCTTGTATGGCTGATTTCATAGAGGAATCTCCATTCATTTGAGTCAACTTTAGAGAGCACTGAGAGCAGATGAAACAGCTGAGCTAAGCAGAAGTCAATTAATAACAGTGCTAATTCTTTTTCCTTATAAAATAACTAAGTACTGGCATATCAAGATGCACAGGTGATAACTTTTTTTTTTTTTTTTAAATTAGTCAAACATACAATTTCTATAATAACTGCCTTTTAGGGAAAATTGTGACTAGCAGAAATTTACACTGCTGAATACATTAAAGTGAAAACTACTATAAACAGTTGTTACTCTGTATGCAAACGAGGAGCTGGATTTAACTTCTGTTTGAGCACAGAGTAAGGCTAGATGAGCGTCTTTAAAACCCAAGTGATACTTTTGACAAAAATAACTTGATGTCTAAAATTGGAGTTTTGTATTAAAATGTCGATGTTTTTCCTTCACTGTGCTGTCCAAGGAATTCGAGAATCTTCTGCTTTCTACTACAGTACAGAGTAGACATGTGGCTTTGCTCAACCACTGAAGATGATAAGTTGTCAAAGACTCATTCCAGCACTTGTTTCACCAAATAGTTTGCTATGAGGAGCAGGGAATTCATCCTGATTATCAAAATTTGATGTTTTGAAAGAGCATGAGAAATTTTTAACTGTTATGTTTCCATGACAACAGCTTTTCTTTTTTTTCCGGTTGTCTTTATGATTTATCTTTGTCATTTGCCACATGAAAGGAAAGATTTTGTCAAACCTTTTGTGTTTGATTAGTGTGTCAGTGTGTCAGTGCCCCAGGAAAGGCATCCCTATGGGGTTGAAGACAAGTTCCCATCGACTGATCCCAGCAGTTACGATGGAGCCTTCCTTAACTACTCCCCATTTTTATTTACTTTTATACTATGTTTGCATTTAGGTGGAGCTCGTGTGACTGTGGTCATACATGATGTTCAGTGGTCATACCCTGGAGGTGGATAATGTCAATATTACATCTGAGATAGCCTTTAGGATGGAGATGTGCATCTATGATCTTGCTCTATTTTCTGGTTCAACAGCAAGAAATCTCCTTTCTTCCCCCTTGTTTGACAGCTGCCATGTGGCTTATCACCTAGAAGGTACCACCAAGCTCCCCCTCTCGCAAGGATTTCAGCAGAGTCTTGCCATGGTGTCTAAACTCTGTTCCACCCTTCCTTTGGTCCTCCTTTGCATGGATTGTGTGTGGGAAGTTGGCATGGCTGCATTCCATCCACGGAGTAGCAACTTCATTTCACCCAGGGAGTAGCAACTGTATTATAGCCTATAATTTCTGTACTGTTATAACTTGTTAGAATGTGAATATTCCCAGTTTTCTCTATTTTTACCCTCAGGCATTTTGCCACACCCATCATGAAATTACAAAGTACACTTTTATATTTAATCATCATGAGACTTACTTGCCTCATCTACACTGCAGAATATGCACACAACTGCAATTATTTCCCTGCACAAATTGTATAGAACATAAACTATCTTGTATTGCTGAGGCCAGAATTTTTTTATGTAATCAACATGATTAAATGATAATCAAGCTTCAATGATACTTTATGTCATCAATTAGATAAGTGAAGTTTTAAAATAGAAGTAAGAACAACATTAAGAACACAGAGGTCAATTTTCTGTTCTTCACTGTGAATGTATGAGTAATTGTAAACCAAAGTATTGTCTTGTTTTGAGTCTCTCTGATTTTGGATGATTAGTTTCAGGTACTGAATAATTTTCATAGTATTAAGACACTTCATATCTCATTTAAAAGAATTTGGAGGTACAAACATACACTGTCTGTCTGTCCTAATAAATAAACCAACTTCTTAATTCTATCCTAACCAGAGAAAATCACAGTGAAGTGACCAATCTTCTTCCAACTGACCCACAAAAAATCATCCATGAAAATAGGGATAAAATGTCATTTGTTCTTATTATGTAGTCACCACTGTTTCCGTAGTGGTGCATTAAGCTTGCTAAACTGTCCCCTCTGCAAGACAAAAGAAGAAATCTGATGTGTCTATAGTGCTGAATACATTGCCACCTGACAGTACCTTGACCAGGTGATGCAGGCACAGGTGCAGGCAACTCCTGTTGCCCTTGAGTGAAGACAAAGCTCCATTTCCCATGTAGTCAAAACCTACTTTGTGTCAGAATGAGAAATACTTTTCCCCTCTGGATTATGTGCACTTGGTATACATATAAAAGATCAAAAATACCTCTTTACTTTTGAACCAGTGCTTTAGTATTCGGTATCTGTGATGACAGTTAATGAAAGTATGTGGAAAACAGTCCATTCTATGAGAAGAGGGGCAGACAACAACTGAGTTTCTTAGGGATTTGTATTCTATATCCCTAATCTTCGTTCCTGCTGCAGTAAGTGTGTCTCTATGGGAACACGTCTAGGCAAGAGGGGCTCATTTATACATGTTCATATATTGATCATCTGGCCAATACATATATCTGATGGACCAGGTGGTTGCTGTGAGCGTGTTACAGGCTCTGCTCACCCTGCATCTCATTTTTAGTAAGACTCTCTACCTAACAGCCTCCTTTTAGGAAACTTCTAGATAGGCAATGGACTATGTCAGAAATTATCCAAAAGGTCTGCCTTTTAAACTGGATAGATGGATGGATGGAATATCAAACATTCAAAGTAATTATTTGTGTTTTGTTCTTCTAAGAAATAAGCTAAAAATATATTTCATCAATGTTATTCATGTCTCAATTTCAAGTACTCTGAAAAATTACTATGGCCTCTGTAGCGTGATATTAACAACTTTGTAAATATGCTTTCTTTTTTAAAGATACTGTATTTTCCATCTCTGCCTGGAATTTATGTAATTATGAGGACTGAAACTTGTTGAAATATGTTATAGCTATTTCTCTGAGATTTTAGACACAAAGGTCAAAGTCCCAGATTCAGGTCCTTGCAGTTGCCTGTGCCTGTGAAGATGTGCACACACAAACACACACACACACTTGCACAAAAAAATCTTGTCAGTATTATGTTTTAAAGTACCAGTACTTCTTGCAGAGGTATTTAAAATTAGTAGCTATTGATTGGGCTTGTTTCTGCTCTCATTTAATTGATGTAAACAGGAGTTAGACAGACTTAAATCAATAGTGAGCACTGACCTATGTTAGGTTGTTTTACATAGAGTTTAAACACTGAATGCTGATTTTTAAAATAATTTTCATGTGACTGGCAATATGCTTCACAGTGATAAGCAGATGTAGGCTGTTGAAATATAGGTTAGAAATCCTAAGATTAGTTCTGATATTGTAAGGTCATTGTGAGACAGTAATGGTAAAAGTGGCGGCTGTCTTTGCATGTAGGACAATTTTACGTGCCACTTCAGGTATTCTTCCAAGAAAAAAAGCCTCTTGGGGATAAAATTTATCTTTTGCTGTTGTTCACTTTTAAGTACATAACTATTAATTATAAGTATTTAAAATCCTATCTCTATACTATATGGAGTTTTCAAATAAAGATTTTCAAGGACAGATATCAGACTTTGAATCAACTGCAGCATTTTGAATTTGATCCAATTGTCTCCTGATGTCTAAGACATTTCTTCTAATTTAGCTGATCTAAGAGAGAAATACATTTCTTACATGCCTTACTTTCTGAACCCTCCATCATGTAATCTGGTAGATTTTGGCACCTGATAAGGTGTAATGCCAAATATTTCAATGAGGTCTTCAAAATGGATGCAGGCAAAGACTGACAGTCTGTGTCCTACTAGTGTATGTTAAAAAAATGTCCCTTGAAGCAAATACTATTTATTTTTCCTCCCATAAAAAATTGTATCTTTCTGAAATGACATTCGTCCATTCGTTGTTCTATTTTCCCTTAAAATAGGTACAAGAGGAATGATCACGTTTATATTCCAAATTGACACTGAAAAATGTAGTGCTCGATGTTCTGGTCAGAGACTATTTCATATGTAGGAAAACAATGAAGGATATAAAGGGATAAAGTCATGTCTTGTTCTTAGATGCAGAGATGTTTTAAAAATTTCTCTAATGGGTGATAATAGTTCAATGAATGGGACCTCTAAGTCTAGAGACAACAAATATTAGTAACTGTAGACTCCACTGCAGGTTTAACATATGAAAGCGATGAGAACAAAATGAGCTTGAGTCTCATCTTTCACTTGGAGAAAATTGAGAGTAGCTCTCCTGAAATGAGTAGGATTGCATTAAAACAAAGATTTAGTCTACAGAAGAGAAGTAGACCAGAAGAAGTTATTGTGCTGTAATTATTTCCAAATAACTCCCATATGGACCTTCTGTTCTGGAAAAATTGTAATTGTGATAAGAATAATTCTAGTCATTTTTTTCAGGTAAGCCAGGCATAATGCCCTAATATCAGAATTTTTTAGTCTGAGGAGATCAAGTGGTTTAAATGTTAGCACTATGATACAGAGGTTTGAATATTGACTTACTGATTTAATTCTAAAATATATTCTCTTAATCAGGAGCTTTTTGTTGGCTCAATTGGTTGGCTCAATCAATCACAGTATACTTCATCTGAACCACTTCATATTTAGTATCCTACTTGATGGAATAAAGTAAAAAAAAATTTGTTCTTCATCACTGAAAAAGATATATATACTGGAATAGAAGTGATCACAGACATTATCCACCTGTAAAATTTTGATAGATGTGAAGTCATATCCTTTTTTTTTTTTTTTTGGCTATTTTAGAATCATGGTTCAAATATGTTAAAAGTTAATTTATAGAGATACATCTATAAGAGAAAAAAAATACCTTGAGAGAAAAAAAGCTGTAAGGAGGCTGTTTTAATCCCTTCCTTCTTATGACCTTTTACAACTTTGGGATGTCAGTATTGGTTGTGAGGTTATGGTATCTCCTCACACTTCTTCAGGGACTGACTGATTTCAAGAATATAGCCCTGTCTGTATGCCAAGCTTTTTCTTACTCTTTCATAGGCATTATTAAAACTGTCTTCTACAATATCTGCTCTGGCAAAACAATCCTCAGTGTGGCAAAGAGACTCTGGCCTCTTTAGACAATTTTAGACACGTGATCTACACTGGTTCAACAGAAAAGTGTAGAGGCAGATGAGCTTCATCTCATCTAATATAGCAATCACGTGTACATTTTTACATCTGAGCTAGTTCTCTATGTTTTCTCTCTAACTGATGAAAGGAAACGGACCTTTCTGAGGGCAGTTCACAGAATTTTCCCAGGCATGCCTTGTGAGAAGTAGAAAGTGACATTTCCAAAAAAATCCATTTCTCTCCATTGGCTATGAATTGAATCTTGGGATATAGAATATATCTAAACATCTATACTGTGGAAGTCTCAATTTACACGAGAAAACTTAATCTGAGTGTCACAATTTCACCCTTAAGATCATCCTCTCCTGCTCTGTAAGTGAGGGGATGAGTTAGGAGACAGACAGAGCAAAGATACAAGCCAGAACACACAGATGTGTCAGATGTGTGTGGTGGACTCACAGCCTCGCTGAGAATGCACTCTGTTCATGCAGAGCAGCACTGGCAGGGCCAGCAGGTCGGGTGCAGGCAGGAAGGATGCCTCTGTCCTGTCAGGTACTGTCCCTGGGCATTAAGTACCAAATTCTGCTGCTGTGCTAATCTTTTCCAGTAGTTAGCATACTTGTGGATAGGTATCTGTTTATTTACTAACTCTAATCAGGGAGAAAGGACTCTTATATAGTTGTTACATGTGTTTTGCATAGATCTGGCTGCAAAGAATTCAATTGCCCTGTGTTACTGATTAACGGCCAGCATTTGTCTTCTGCCTTGCTTTGTCTGCGTAGTTGAAGACCTGAACCTGTCAGATTTTCCAACCGATCAGTTTGCTACTGACTCAGTATCATTAAAGTAAAACATAAACTTGTAAAATTAGCCCTACAACCTCCATACACGAGTCTTTTAGTATTGAGCCATGTTATCTAATGCATTTTAGATTACTAGACTATAGTACCCTGATCTTAAAATGTGTTTTTCAATTCATAGAAGAAGGATTAATCTGAGTGGAGTTGAAACACTACCTTTCATGAAAACAATCAAACAGTTTTTCTGAGGGGACATAATACTGAATGGACCAATGGGATGACACATAGACAATAAAAAACCAGTACTGTAGTTATTGAGAAATCATTTGTTGGTAGAGTTTAAAGATTTCTTTGTACATTAGAAAATTTACTTGAAATAGAGTGAAACATCTATAAGAAATTAGTCAATCTAAAGCTGCAAAAGGAGGAAGTTTAGACATTAGACCATCATTTGCTAGGGTGCTAAGATTTGTTAATGTTGATCTGTTTACCTGAGAAAATGAACATATCTTGCTAAGGATGCTTTATATGTCTTGCAAAAGGTGGCTTTAAATTTAATTGTAAGACTATTTCTCAGTCTGTAAAGTGGAAGTATACATCACTTAAAAACCTTTGCTCCAAAATATACATAATAAAAGATGTCATAAGAAAAACTGGTGGAAGTAGGCCAATGGGGAAGGAACTCATTTACAGCTTGACTATACTGAGGTTTAGGAAATGTTTTTTGAATAGTTACATGCCAAATAGACTTAGCATGGAAGAAAAATAAACATATAAGTAACTATAGATTAGGAACTAAAAATTACTACATTACATTTCAGTTGTTTTTATTCAGTATATTCAACTTTTTAATTGCAAATATTTCATACCTATTCATAATTAGAACATTATTGTAGTAGAATAAAATCAAAACTTTCTTTAATTATCTGTGTGGACTCAATGCAAATCTGTGTTAATATGAGCCGTACTTCTTGGATACTAATGTAATCTGTAGAAAAGGGATCTTAGAATGAAGCAATAGAAGATAAGAGCATTAATTACATATTTTAAAAATTTTTATACGTGTAGAAATTAATTTATGAAATTCAGAAATTCCTTTGCCACATAATTGGCAAGTGATTCTCACCAAGAGGGTAGAATCAGTGCTTGCTTGTCAAGCTCTCTTCTCCACTAATGTCTGCCTTGACAACACATGTTCATCTTGGCAAGGCTTTGGAGGCAGTGTGATAGTGGTGTTTTCTGTCCCAGAGTTGCAAATGGTTCTGCAATTGATGCATTGTTAACTTTGATGGCAGTCACGGACTACTACCATGGCTTTATTCTTCAGCTGCATTTTTCAGGATGAAGGAGCTGGGTGTTGTACACATCCATATCTGTGTCTTTGTGTGCACACTCCTTAGCTGTTGGCACACAATTGTGTTTGAAGCACGCAGATGGGCAGCTCAGTTCCATTTACCTCTGGTGTGCATTCTGTCGTTGGCAGCTGATATGAAGAAGCCACAGGGACACATCTCCATACAAATGTGATTTTTAAAAGGCAATTTTCTTTTTTTATGGTGTCTTTACAGAGTTTTCACAAAATTTAATGTGCAGATGACTTGCTGCAGCATATTGAAAGTCAAAAGACCTCATTCAACTTTTGTGTTTAACAGATTACATGATGTCTCAAAATTAAAATAGCTGCAATTATAAAATATTATTTGTGGCTAGAGACAGTGGACTTCTTTGCAGAGTTTGTATTTAATCATGCAAGATACTCAGCTGCTCTGAAGAAAATAAATTAGGCAGATATTAAAAACAATCAGTATAATTACTATTTAAATGCAGGTTTAAAGTTTTAATGCTTTTGAATTATAGTTCATTATCCTTACAGTGAGAGAAGCCTGAATATTGCAAGAAAGACTGTGCATCTCTGTTAATGTATTTATTGCTGTGCTTTAGTGCTGTTGCTCTGCTGAGCAGTGCTTGAGCTCAATGTTTGGATAACACTGTCTGTGGAGAGGGGACACTCTGTGGGCAATGGAAATGATGCTACCCTCTGCCTCCCCTGTGCTGAGCTCTGCATAGGCTGAGACTGTCTGTAATGCAGCCAGTGTCAGGAGAAGCCAAACTGCATCCAGCACTAATGGGGCTCTGGGCCACTGGAAAACACTGGGAAAACACCCATTCCATGTATCTTGCAGAACAGCAGGTGAAACAGAAGTGTGTATTTGGCCCATAGATGATTATGCTGACTGTACTGTTTTACAGAAACTGACTGAAAAGAAATTAAAAAATAGAGACATTAAAATTTTCGTGAGTGTTCAAATATTTATGAATTAATTTTAAACTTTCACTTCAGTTAACTGAGCTATATGTAGCTACAAAGTCTCAGTAGTCTGTGAATTTTTACAGTTAGTTGATATAAGAAATAGAATATTTACTCCTTAAAAATTTCAGGTGCTGCCACTCTTCTTAACTCTGCAACATACCCAAACCAGTAAATCCTTGTCACTCCTCATTCTAGAGAATTCCTGCTTTTGCAAACACTTTCCGCTTGATCTAGTGTTTGATAGTTATTTTATTGATTTGAATGATAGTGGTAATAGAAGAAACAATACAATCACTCAGAGGTGTTTGTGGAATTATTCTTTAAATGAAAGATATTCAAAAAATGGATGGAATTGCCAACAATAATTGAAATAGCATGATGAATTAGTTCTCAGCATGATGGAAAACGTCTGTCTTTGAGATTTTTAAATGATGAGTAAATTTTATTAAGTTAAATAAATTTAATAGATTTTCAATAGTAATGTTTTTTAGTAGAGCCCTAAATATGCTATTCCTAAATTGTACAGTTCACTTCAGTTATTTTAAAGAACCAAATTGCCTTAATTTTTGTATTGAGCAATTTATAGGATCCATTATAAACATTTTGTTATTAACTTTTCATTTTCTATTTTTCTTTCAAAATATTTAAATGGCTACAGACCCTTGCTAGGGAATCATTTTTGCTGACATCAACATAGCTGTTCACCATTCACATCATTCCAATCAAACTTTGAAGATTCCAGAGGTTTAAATCATTTTGATGTACTAGGAGTAGTTATGTGTGGTACTTTTGTATATAGACAAATCAATTAAAAAAATCAAACTTCTGATAAATTATGGTCACTTGTGTAATAGCATCTAATTAAATGGACAGTAGCATCAAGGACAGTTTTTTCTAAATTCATTTTCTTCTAATTTTTTTGAGATAAAATGTATTATGAAATTATTCCCAAGATCCACAAAGTTATCTTTTACTTGCAGATGGTTGTCTTGCATTCATTGTGCTTGCTATGAGCTTCTTTTCCGTATCTGTTTAAGAGAGCGTCTTGGGATGGGATCTCATCTCCACATGGGATATTAGATTCATTTGCCTTGTTTTGAAAACCTTGCTACCCCCAACAAATTGTTTCCTTTTCCCATTT
This sequence comes from Brachypodius melanocephalos, assembly GCA_013398615.1. Lineage (NCBI taxonomy): Eukaryota > Metazoa > Chordata > Aves > Passeriformes > Pycnonotidae > Brachypodius > Brachypodius melanocephalos. The sequence continues at coordinate 2,858,145 of VZSR01001299.1, read as the reverse complement.
AAAATATTTTTAAGTCTGTCTCTTGTTCATGCAAATATTGCCTCTGGACAAATTTAGATCTTATTTCAATGAGTCAGCTTCAGTGAGAATTATTCAATAAATAGATACCTCTAGGAACTGGAAATGTAAAAGATTTTTCACATTTTTTGCCTTGGCCTGGAAAATCAGTGAATTGGGAAAAAAAGTGAAAATAAATCAGTGTAAATAATCCCTTTATAATGACATTTCAAGTTTTACCAGAAAATAGTATCACTGAGCATTCATTAGTTGGGAAATTCTAGTCCCAGCTCTGCTGGCCACCTGCTGCATGACAACCAAGTCTCTTCTCTTCCTCATGTTTTCTGTCTGAAAATGGAGGTGCTGATACTGCCTTCCATACTAGAGGGTGAGATCTAGAGATACACAGTCATAGAGTCATAGAACATCCCAGGTTGGCAGCAATCTCAAAAGATTCTCTGATCCAACCTTTCATGGCAAAGGGAGTTCCAGATGACATTATGTAGCTCTTAGTCCAATAACACCTTGGAAACCTTGAGCAGCAGGGACTCTACCATGTCCATGGGCATGTTGTTGCAGTGAATAATTGTTCTCACTGCAAAAAAACATATTCCTTATGTTGAGTTGAAACTTCTCCTGGTGCACTGTTCACCTGCCACCTCTTGTCCTCTCCATATGGCTCCTTGTGAAGCGAGAGCCTCTGTCTTTGCAGCTGCTGTCACTGCCATTGTTAATAATTAACCACTTTGGCAAATTTTCTGTATTGTGGGTTATCTCATGTAGGAAAATCGTTCTGACAAGATGTACAGAACATAGATCAATTGGAAATGTGACTAATCTTTCAAATTCCAGAAAATTAAAATTCCATCTCCATGTTATTGAAGTGCTTGCTATGAAGATACACTAAAAGAAATGACAGACTATTGAATAATATTTGAGCCAGGCTTCTCACATTTTACACTGTCCTTACCAGTGGATCAGAACTGTAGAGAGAGAATTTAGTTGTGACATGCATAACAAATAAATGTAACATTGGTTTAAGCAAATTCTTTGGGTTATTGTTTTAGTAATCTTTACACAGATTATATTTACAAAATTTAGCCTAATTTCTCAATATTGGTAAAAGTTATTAGAAAAACCTGAGTATATCATATCACAGCTTTTATCCTTTTATCTTTATTTTTTTTTTCCATTTTGGACTTCTGCAACTCAGTTTCAATTTCTGTTATTCAAATTCTTAATTTCGTAATCTGCAATTCACGTTTTTCAAACCTCAAATATCCAAAGCCACCCTAGGATCACGTTGTCTCATTAGCTCATAAATCACATGGTCTTTGAAATACCATCTAACATTATCATTAGCATTTTAAAAGGATATAATTAAAATAATAAGGTCATGCCATGGACTATGCCTTATTCATTTTAGTCAATGATATTTAATTGTTTCCAGGAAAATAATTCAAAATAAATCAGTTTCTTGGCACAGCTTTCCTTTTCATTTTTACTCTCTCTTTTTTTTCTGTCATCTGACTACTATTAAATTGTTATATTTTTAGTTTTATTCCTAATCAATAATAGCTATGCAGTTTGCTCCAAATGACCAACATTAAAGATTCTTTCTCAATCTCTTTGAAAGGCTTCTGTAGGTTTGACAGCTTATCTTCCAAATCTTCAGTGCATAGGTTCATTTGGATCTATTTCAGTACAAACTAATGTTGAGCTAAGGGACATTGTATTTCTGAAACAAGAATGAAATGAAACATTTGATTTTTTAAAATTTATTTTAATAATTGAATTTACTGTAATAATTTAGATTGTTTTGTTGCAAAAATACAGAAATTAAAGAAAAAGAAGGAAGCCTGCTACTAGAGTTAGTAATACCATAAAAAAATTATTCAGAGGAGTCAATGAAACCACATGCCAAGTTTAGAACAATTTCCCAACACATTGTAATGACCTTTAGACCTGGCAAATGATGAACCTTCACAATAAAAATGTGCTATAAGAATAAAGAAGGAAGAATCTTCTTGTGCATAAATAGATATGTTGAGGATGATAACTGCAAAGAAGAACACACCACCTGTCTAAAAGCAGTGATTCTCCAGCCTTGCAGAAATAGACTTGATAGTCTGTAGCTCTATTCTATTGACAATCATGAAATATCTTGATGAATTATTTGTCCTACATAGCCACAGAATATACTGTGGAATAGAAAGCAATTAAATAAAACCTGAAAGTTTAGGAAGAACAAAATTTCTGCCACAGTCTTGAATGCATATAAAAAGGCATTTATTTTCATTGTTATTAGTGTTACCTGTCATGAAATGATACAAATTCCAGAGAAGGACCAGATATGAAATTGTGCTTTCAAAAACATCTATGATTTTGTCCCAGTAAATATTAATGGTAGCAAAATGATACCCATACAAAGTGCTACAGAGAGTACTGTACCATGTATGCTGTGTAACTGGTATTACTTTTTTGTGGGCTACACCACCCTGAACTGATGAATCAAAGTAAACCCATGATTTTGTTAATTTCATTACAAGCAGTGTATATATGAAGTGCCCTATTTCTAATTTTTTTTAATTGCTTTTAAACATGGACCTACTATGCAGGTATGCTTTAACATGCACTGGTATGCATCTTTAGAAGCTTTCAGTTCTTCATGTCTTTGAAGTGTACTTCCCCGAGTGTGAATGATTTGTTGCTTACAAAGAGAAGATATTTAAACCTGAACTCATGTTTGCATGTGAGTAAAGAGATGGAGTTACTTTCCTTTAAGGTTAACTTGCTCCAGAATACAGGAGAAGCAAATGTCACCATTTTCATGAACAGCAAGAGGAGTCAGGTTGTGTTTTGCCTAAATTACCCTGCCCTCTTTTTACTTACCAGCATCCATCAGTACTCTAAAGTATCTATCTACCTTCCATAATGAATTGATTTTTTTTGGCAATGATCCTCTCTTACTTTTTACTTAAATCAATCTTTTTTATGTACTACGCAAATGAAAAAAAAAAACAAAAACAAACCTGTTACTAATTGTCATGGCTGGGATAGTACCATTTTTAAGGGGGTAAATATTATGAAGTGATACAAAATAGGCTTAATGATGTTGGTTCTTTGGTATCTGAATTCAGACACTGTGGTCAGACACTTGGTCATGCATCCAGGCATCCCTATGTCTGGATGAGAAAATCAGAGAAGCAGCAGATCGATTGATCTCACTGTTGGTTCAGCATCAAACATTTTGTTCACACATCTGAGAAGAAAACAATCTCTGCAATTGTTCCAGACAAACTTATCCCATTCCATCCACCTCCACATCCGGCTCCTCAAAGGGAAAAGATGTAGCATTTCGTAGTTACAGAGTTCATCATGTCCAGGCAGGGTGCAGCTGCTAGCACTGGCAGTGGAGCAGACAGACGGATCTTCCTTTATTTGAGCTTGAGAATCCATTTTATCACCCCAGAGATGAGGAGGGGACGCAGACGAAAGACCAGGCAAAGGCAGGGTCATGGGTTTTTACCGGGCATGGGTGGAGTTTTAGGGTTTGGTTCAAGGGAGGAGTTAACACAAAGAGGGGTACCATCAAGTTTCTGCCTTTTTGGAATGGGAACACTCCACAAAAAGCATCAGCTGTGAACATGATTGAACCTATCCCATCATTTTTCCTTGGTCATTCTATAAACACTACCCAGAAATTTCCAGCTGTTCTAGCAGCCATCTCCAGTAGCCTTCAAAATTTTAGGAGTCGAGTTTTAGTAGTTGAGCAACTGTCTTCAGTTCCTCAAGGAAATATGTGAAGAACACTCTCTAAAACATATATTTAATATGTGAATTCTAAACAATCTTCATATCTATCAGCGTCATTCCACAGAGAACTGTGAAAAGTCAGGATGGCTTTTGTGTCATTGCAACTAAAAGTGGAATCTTATTCTCCAGTCAGTGTGCAATGACAATTTTTCAGCAACCAAAACTCAATTGTGTTAGACTTCAGACAGGAGAAGCATAAGACTAAAAGAGGTCAGTTTTCTGTCTAAGATCACTTAATAAGGACAGAAGTTGTCTTATTAGGATGTGAAAATTACAGTGACTTTATTCAGACTACTGAATCTTTTCCCCCCCAATAGCTTTCCTAATACAGAAACCCAGAAAACTGAAAAATTGCTAATTGTTTATTCTTAAAATGTTTTGAGTTGGAATTTTTTCACTAATGGGTTCTGCAGATTTTCTCTCAATTTTAAATTAATTTTTTAGCAAAGTGCTCTGGTACTGGAATAAATTAAAAATTTTTCAGCACAAACTAGGAGATTGGAATGGGAAAGTCCTTCACTTTGATTATCTTCTAAAGAAGTAGTGTTACTGTAGCTTTGTTGTCATTAAGAAATAGGAAAAATAGCCAAATCTTACACACAGTTTGTAGAAAACTCTTTTTTTTTTCTTTTGCTAAAACATTCCATATATTCAGAATATACTATTCTGAAATTCCAACACAATAGGCCATCAAGTATTGTCTCTGAGACTGAGAGTAAAATAGTATACAGCTAAGAGGATATCTGACACAATTTAGAGGAACTTTTTGCCACTTTCAAACATTTATCATAACGACTGGAATTAGAGTTGATATTTCATAATGTTTTAGGCATATGTATTTAAGCATACAGATGTGTTCTTTTAACATAGTTCATATGATTTTGCTTACTTATTTAAAAATGGAACTGGTTTTAAGACTGCCATTTCATTTTACTGTATCAATGACATCAGTGCTTCAGGTTGTGCTTTTAAAGTGGCAAGTTGCAATTTTGCACTTTCATCATCAAACAAATGGGCTGCAATACTGTTGAAAATTATGATCTTTTAAATTCCCTTTAAATGATTTATTTTGTTTAACTGTTTTATTGGCCAGCACTAAGTACTGCATACAGATAAATCTGTTTCTGAAGAAGGAAGGAAAGCTGCTTTTCTTCTGCTTGGGTGGCTGTAGACATGCACTGGCATTTGAAAAACTGCTGAAATTTTCAGTGTTCCTTTTGGAGACTTATTTCTTTTTAGATTCTTCTGTGTATTTAATGCTGCATTCAGCCTAATTTTCTCCATTTTTTAATTGTTGGTAACAATGAACAGGATTACAGGGAGAAAATCTGCCAAGCACCATCTCCAACTACCTTGCAGGGCCAGTGGTGTGACAAAATATATAATTAACGTCTGCAGTAGTTTACTTACTAGCTGTGCTGGTAAGCAAATGGAATTCTGAATTAAATAGATCAGTCAACTGTGCCACTACCTTTTCTGTTAATTTTACCTTCTCTTGTTGAGTGTACATTTTTTAAAATCACTCCTTGACTTGGTCAGTATTTTCCACGCTCTCAAGTATTACGCTGACTAGTTTTAGCAGGATACTACAGCTATGGTTGCAGGTCATAATAGAAACCTTCTTTGGTGTTCAGACTAATAAATAAATGAGAAGGGCTTTAAGCTCTGTATGAAAAAATGAACTGAAAATAGGGCAGAGAAAGAGCAACCTTTGTAACGAGCCTAGCCTGGGGCTAAAAGTTCATTGTGTATTTCAGAATATGGTGCAACAACGGTATGAAGAGTTAGTGACTGAGAATTTTCACTGCCTCAGGATACTGGTGATTCAGCTGCATATAATGATAGGGAATGCTAAGAATGCTCTAAATAAATCCCGTGTCCATAATTTGTAATTTCTTACTGGAGCTATGGGCAGGATGAAAGGCCTGACAAGGGTTCATAGCCAGCAGGATGAAGTATAGATCTTGTTGCTACACTTGTTCACTGGGAAACAGAGAGTGTATTTTATTAGTGTGATTATATAAAAAGATGAAATAAAACCACAAGAGAAATAAGGCATGAATTGATGACATATAAAATATTTACTGGTAGACTAAGAAAAGCACAAAATTTGCAAATAGTAGCACACATTCTCCTGAAAATCAGAGGTGTTTAAACCACTTTCCATTTGAGAGCCCTCATACGTCAGTGTTCTGCTTGTTTCTGAAGTACATTTTAAGATGTCCTATCAGTTTCTCCTTTCTGCTCTGTCCATTTTACTTGTCAAACCATGGCAAACAACATTTATATGTCTACATTAAACAGTTTGAAAAAAACTATCAAATGGTTAATTTTTATTCATATGCTTGCAATTTTCAGCAAAATTAATATGTTTGTAGTTCTTGTTTAGGACTAGATTTCTGATCTGAAATATTGGATTAGGATTTTACTGGGATGTGATGTTGCATCCTTTTCTGCTTATTAAATTTCTCTGGTGTTTGTTTTCTACTTCTTTCTTGAACCTCTCCAACTATTAAATATAGTATTGAAAATGTTATTGCTAGGTTAAAATACAGGAACACTTAACATATAAATACTGCTTTGAACAATTGATATATGAACAACAATATTTGGAATTATAAGCACTTGGCATTTCCTCATTCACTAATGTGATCTCTGTGGAAAAATACCAGCCACTTGGAGACACGGGAGTTCCATGTATATAATTCACAGTAGTGGCTGTGTTAATGCTGTTCATGGTGAGTTTTGCTTAGAGGCTGAGTGAAATAGCCTGCAAGTGTGTGTGGTTATAATTTAGTTACACATCTGAAAAACATAAACTGCTCTCCCTGCCTGATGCCCTAGTAGAAAAATTTTCCCATGATTAAGATGTTCATTGAAAATGAAAAGAACCCCTTTGGTTCCATTATTATAAAAAACTGATTTATTTAAATTGAGATGCTGTTTATTCCTCTTCCTATTTCAGTATGTCTCAGCTTCCTAAACATGAAATCCATAGCACCATCTCACCTAGAAATGTAAAATCCCATCATCTGAAGTGCCCTTTCTAACCTGCTGCTACACTTTTGCACAAATGTCGTCAGTTTTTTAAAACAGATTCCTGGGGGCAGTTGGCATTGGGCAGGCAGCCTACTTAGATTAGCCAGGTAAATGAAAGCATTCAGCTGACATGAAGCAAAGCTATTAATCTGGGAGAAAATCTTTGTAGAATCTTTAAATTTCAAAATGTAGTGGCTCCTGATAAGAAATGCTATGACTTGGAATGTCAGTTAACTCCATAAGGAGGTGGAGGAAAAGTTCTCACACTCTGTGTTATAACTCTGCTCTCACGGGTGGTGGTGTCAGGAGTACAAATACTCCTGGTCAGTGGGTGAGAATGAGGCTTTTAATAGCCAGCAGGCACTGAATGGAGATGAGAGATGCTGGGACACAGGTGAGCATTGCACAGCAGTGCCACTCTGCACTCCTGTGCCCTGCTCTAAACCTTCACCCCAGCCTGTAGCCTGTCTGTTCAGCTACGTCTGTCTCACAGTTGTTTTCCTTGAAATGTAAATTTGGTGGTTTATATGTGAAATTATGTACTTGCATGGCTTTCTTTGATCCAAATAATACATGGTTTATTTCTTAAATAGTTTGTGTGAAATATGTGCTCTCCAATTGCATTCATTCACTTATTCTGGTTTGAAGAGAGCTTTTAAGCCCACCTAAAACTGCTCCAAACAGTGGCCCTGTAAAGTGGACTTCATGGAAGAGAAGAGGGATGAAAATGTCCCTGTCCAAAACAGGACTACAGAGACAGACAGACAGATTCTGTCCTTGCTCCAAGTAATGTCTGTCCAGGGTCTATGACATGTAGGATGTGTAACCATATCCCTGAATATCCTTGTATGGGAGCTCATATTTTCCTATGATTACATTTAGGTACAAACCAGCTCTAACCTGTTTAAGAGAAGGGCTTTTATTTGGTTTCCTACAGTTGTATGTGGCCTGGAGTCACATACAAAGTCTGAAATAAAGTCTGGGTAAATACTTATCTGCTATGTAGTTTATGCTGAGGTCTGTCTTCTGAGACTGTGTTAATTGTACAATGTTTAAAGTCATTTAGGTTATGGCCTTGTGAGCTGTTCAGTAATTAAAATGCAGGAAGTACCCTAGATCAATTCTGAAAACAAGATTTATCCTCTGTCACTTTGGTACTTCCAGAACGAGTTTCTCTCAAGTTCTTCATCAAAAATCTTCCTATTTCAAGTTAACATAATACTCAGCTTTTCTTCTCTAAATTTAGACTGATCTTGAGTTAAAGCACATTTAGTTTTGAGTTAAATTAAGCACACTTGTATTGTATCTTGGATGGTAATTCTTAAATAGATGGTAATTTTTAAATAGCTGGACATTTCATTATAATGCTCCTTTCTCTATCAGATGAATAACTTCATCAATAGAAATTATGCTTACAAGTGTTAATTTCCTTTATTAATGTTAAAGAGTAAAAATATAAATCAGAGGCAGCAAAATGCAAAAAGCAAATTTCAGCAACATTATTATTTCAACTATAATGTATGGAATTGAGAAGCCCCTTATAGATGTTTCTAAAATCATGATGAAAAGACAAAAAACTGGGAGAGGAAGTATTTTCATTATGATCAAAAAGAGACAAAGATTTGTGTGTTTACATTTACAAGATATAGTATTTATTATATACTGAGTTTAATGCTAAACAGCTTACCAACCTTCTCCATTATCTTAATTTCTCGGCAAGATGTTACTGTTTTAATTCATGTTTGTGGTTTTTAGAACTGAGTCAACACAGCAGGGAGCACTTTAAGAGGGAATGGCTTGCCTCCTCCTAAGCTGCTTTCTTAAGTAGGAAGGTACTGGTTGCCATTGTGCACATATTACTTCCATAACCATCCTTCCCCAAGGTTTGGAAATGGTGAGTCACTGCTCTTGGACCAACAGTCAAAGGGGGGCCATTTCATAAGGCAGGATGGGGAAACGTCATTGCTGCCAGGAATTTATCCTCTTTCAGTGGGCTCATTTTTAGCAGATTTGCAACATTTCTGTGCTAAGACCAGAAAGGCACAGTAGTTATTTTGTGCCTCATTTACCTCCAGTATCTCTTAATTGTTGCTGGAGGGTTCTAAAATAGATACATGGCAATAAAGGAATGCACATAACTTTTTTAATTTCTAATGGGGTAATAATAATACATTTAGTATTTATTACATTAATGGCTGGTAAAGGATAACTCAATTATTTCAGACTCCATTTATTAGGACATCATTCAAATGGGTAACTCAAACAGCTCATAACTTAAAAGATTAGAATATGACAGCAGAAAAAGCTAATAGAGAGTGGATAACAAAGATAATTAGAGGGTTTAGCACAAAAAAAAAAAAAAAAAAGGAATAGTGAAATACTTGGTTGTTAAGCTTTTTATTATTCAATTACTGTGTGTGCCAGCAGGAAAAACTTAAGAGTGAAGGAGATGCTGGTATCAGAGACTCTGACTAGGAATTCTTTACATGTGGAACAATTTGATTTTTTTACTTACTATGACTGGCAGTCAAAACATAGAGGCTGGCCTTTCAGGAAGATAATATGATAGGAAAAGTACAATTAATTTTGTAAGAGCTTTGCAATTTAGGAAAAGAAGTACTAGGTTCAAAGGGTAGAAGTGAGATCCAATGAAGATAAAGAAACTTCAAAAAATTACATATTAGTGGGTGCTAATATAGAAAATTATTTTACTTACCAGCAGTATAAAATTATTAAAATATGAGTAATCTGAGAGTATGTTAAGCGCTTTAGGCATCAAAGTCAGTAAGAAATTGATGACTAACTATTAGATGATAATTCTTGACAAAAAAGTATTTAAAAATAAAAGGTGGAGAAGTAATGAGATTTGAACAGTTAGAGATCTTTCCCACAGAAAGCAATGGTTTGCTTAATAGTATTTTACTCTGTAGCTAATTAATAGCCTACATGAAATAGTTGTAATTAATTATCTGCTCATTAATATTTCACAAAGGAGGAATGGTTTCAGAACACAAACTCCTGCAAAGAAAGATTCCAGTTTGATTACAATGAACACTAAAGCAAGGAGAAAAATCATTGTGAATTATATTTAACACCACCTTAATCCCTTCCTATCTTTCTGCAAAGGACATGTCATGAGATATGTTAGGGTGTATTGTCATGAGTTGCAGCAATATTGGTTTTATACTGCTACAGGCAATTTTCCTTTCTGCTTTTGGATCAAATTTCTCAAACTGGCATTTTGAGTATTTTGTAGGGTTCTCTTCCTTTAAAAGAGATCTTAGAATGTGTATCTTATAGATTAAGAAATAAAAACCATAACCACAATGCCACTAACTAAAATAAAATTTTCATTTAAACTAAAAAGACAAAATGGGCTTTAATAATATTTTTGTACATTTCGGTCTTGCTTAAAAATTAGATTACGATATTCACTTTAAGATTAGATAAGAGAGCAATGCTGAACCGTGTCCAAAACTTGTATTCCTACTAGTTACTACTGGAGTCCTCTGGATTGTTTTTAGGAGAATTCTACCAACTTGGCTTGAAAATAAGCATGCACAGAACTGGCACAAAATCAAAACTGAAGGGATGAATTGGTCTGAGAAATATCCTGTTCTTAATTATTTCTACCTTCTCCTATTTGATTTAAGATTCCAATGGCTATCCTATCTTGTAAGGTTTGTATATCATGTACAGGCATTATTTTAATGCCTATTCAGTTATGTATCTTTCCTCTTGGTTGGCAATTAAATAAACAAGAAGGGCATATTCCAAATGATAAACTACTACATTTATGCCTAGAGTACATGAAATTTAGTGATAAATCAGAACTGTTATTTTTCAACTGTGTTTGCTGTGATTTGTTTTTTAAGTTCCTATAATATATGAAGTCTTCACAAACATTCTATATACCGGGGGAGGGGGGGAAATGCCTGTAGGATTTTGTGTCTTTCCTTAGTAAACTGTCTTCTAAACCATTAAAAAATTGGCACTGATGTAAAAATACATAAAATCAAGAAAATACTGGAATATGTTGGGTAATCATTAACTACAGTTGGATTAATCTATTTACTGGCAATACATATGTAGTCTGTAAAAATAGTCCTTTATAAGGTTTTAGGGTTTTTTTCATGACATGGGGGCTAATTTATTCATATAGTCATCACTTTTTATTATTGAAAGGGATTTATGACTCTATTTATTACTTAGAGATTATTATTAATCTTCTCCCTAGTAATCTTTACCTCTAAAAAATGCTGACATGAGATCAGTTTGGCCAATTTCATCAGTGCTCTAGATCTCATACGCTTGTTGGCTTTGGCTTAAGTAAAACTCCGTTCAAAAGAGAGGTAATTTGACCCAAGCTTAAAAACTTATTGTGTCTCAGTCCTTGATTGGGCAAGACCAGATCCCTCAGAATGCAGAGTACACTGAACTTTCATTAAAATATTTGAACAATAGGGTATATATTCAGCAGCAAAGCTCTTAGCAATATAAAGTTTCCAAGTTGCTTGACTCACCAAGATTGCTGGGATATCAGTAAGTGTGCGATCTATCTCATGCTTTTAACTTTAAAATATGAAAGAAAACAAATTCTGGAAGATTAACTCCTTGATGACAAATGTTCTACAATAAATATATCCCATTCACTTTCCAATATTGCACAGATATTCTCTTCAAGTTTCATGACCAGATTCCATCTGAGTTTTTGAATAAAATTTTTTCTAGTTTTTATTGAATAATAATTGCCTGCAAGCTTCTATGTAGGAAGTAGTCCTTGCTTTAAGCCTAATTCTGTTGTTTAGAAAAGTACCTTTCCTGTAACATCTTTGCCATTATCAGCTTTCAGCTCTGTAAATATAATTTGTAGCTATGAAACTTAACAAAAGTATAGAATGCAAAGATCTCAAAAAAATTAATTTACTGCTGTAGTTATGCATAACTCTTCTGTGTGTGTCCACTTTTCTGTACTGTTAAAGCATTGTATTCATATCTGAAGAAGTCTTATACTAAACTATTAAAATAGTCAACAGTAATGTATTCACCTGAAAATTAGTATAATGTAGTTTGCATAATCGATTTCTTTTTAAATGGTGACTTTCTAAAAAACAAATATTAAAATTTGCAAAAATTAGAAATCATATATTCATTGTAGTCTGCAAACTCCTGTAGATGCATCTCTTAACCTATTAAACCAAATTGTAATAAGAAACTAATTCAGAATTAAAGTGCCAGAAGCTATTTAGGAATACTTCAGCCTGAAACTAAATGACCTGATATCCCATACATCTCTACAGCAGTTACAGAATAGTGATATAGTATCAGTCTAAGTATTCATTTCTTGCTTCTCTTAGTACTGGTACTAATTAGTACTATTAACCCCTCAAGCTAGGTAAAGTATTTGGGACCTAAAGAAGAGTGCAGTTCTTCTCAGTGTTATATCTGGGTAAATACACATATCTAGGCTCTTCTTCTCACCTCTGAAAAACATGACGGTGAGGGGATTGAAAAACATGAGGATGAGGGGGTTTAACCTTTATAAAAACTACTATGCTCTATACAACTGCTAGTTAAGAGACATATCTTATTTCTTCTTTATAATTACAGATGGTGTTTTTTCCTTCTTGAAAAAAGTCCTTCCTGTATCTATAAAGAAACTTCCCTTCCCTTCCCTTCCCTTCCCTTCCCTTTCCCTTCCCTTTCCCTTCCCTTCCCTTCCCTTCCCTTCCCTTCCCTTCCCTTCCCTTCCCTTCCCTTCCCTTCCCTTCCCTTCCCTTCCCTTCCCTTCCCCATAATTACTGTGTATTTATACTTACAGGAATAGAGTTTATTAGCATATGGGATGAAGAATTAATACAGAAGGCAGTTTCTGAGTGCTTTCTAGGATTAGTTTATTATCTCTTTTTAAAAGTTGCTCAAAATGAGGAATTGTTCTCATATCACCTCAAACATAAACATACAGCAGCAAAATAATTGCTCAATTAGATGTTGTGCAAGTTACACAAGTATTCCAGAAATCCCCTGAATTGGTTTGGAGTGAGTCCTGTAAACATAGAGGTAATACTTTGCATCCCCTATTCTTGGTATCTTTGTAAGATCATGGTTAATTCCTTGGTTACCATAATCTTCATTTATAAAAGATGAGCTGTTTAAAGCACTGATTCACACTAAGAAGTGATGTTTCCATCCTTTGTCATCTGGTGGTATTTAGGAATAGTGAGAATTCTTACCAACATGTTATCAATTTGCCTGAGTTAGAGGAAATGCAATGTGATAAAAACCATCTGGTGATACTGCAGGTATAAAAATATTTGCCATATATGTATTTTTTCACAATAAAATCTTACATGTTAGATTTTTTTTTTAAGAAATAAAATTGATTTAATTATTTCATAAAAGGAGAAGACATAAAAGACATCCAAGAGGTGACCATGTAAATTTCTGACCACCGAATAATGGACCACTTCAGGAAAAATTATGTTTAAGTCTTTGCAAGATATTTAAATGTAATTTTAAAAAATATTTATTAAAAAAAGATTTTCAAAATAAGACTTTTTCAACTTGACATGTCTGTTGTAGTCTGTTATAATGGTAGGGAAATTCATCCTCTGTTAAAAACAAGAAAAGGAGCTCAAGAGAATAAAAAAAATGAAATTTTATTCTCAAAATGTCTGAAACAGGAAATGTATAAATGCTTTCTCTCTTTTCTGTGAAAACTTATTCTTTAGTGCCTCTTGGGAAAAAGTTGGGTGTCATGAAAACTTTTACAATATCTCCTAATGTAGCACATGTTTTCTTTCTACTGCCCAGACTGAAGAGGCAAATGTGAATGGAAAGATACTTATTGGGATGGCTCTGGTCAAAGGGTTAGGATGTGGTTAAGGGATAAGGTCATACAGAGAGAGGCCTGTACCTGGATTAAGGTGCAAATGCTTATTGGCTTCTATGTTGAAGTCAATAGAATGGATTTTATTGAACCGTAAATGTGAGATACAAAGAGCGATAGAGAGAAATAGAAAAAAGAGAGTGAGAGAGAAAGAGATTAAATAGAACAGCAGTCACCACCACTGTGGATCCAGTGTCCTGTTGGTCCTCTTCTTTTGGTCCTCTCAGTGGTGGGGGTTCCACAAAACACAGAGTTCAGTGGGTTAATATATTTCAAGTATACAAGGGAATGCCCAAACAGATGCCCTGTGGGGAGGGATGTTTTACACCATCTTTTGCAACACTGGATCTTTGCTACATTTGTATCTCATATGCAGTTCTCTGGTGGAAGGTCCCAGAAATGAGTCTGGGGGTGCTGTGGGATCTTTATTGTTTTATGGCACTTTCTCAAACATGACAGCTGCCACTAAGGTCGGTGTAGCTGAGTTAGTTATACCCCATCAGAAAGGATGAACACCTTCAGGATTGTCTGTGAATGTGAATGTCCTGTGTGAATTTGACATTCATTAATTCTTCTGGAAGTCTGTATGAATTAAAGTTGCAAGGTGAAGCCACAAGATCTAGTAATTTAGGCTTTTGTGTAAGTTTGTGGGGGCTGGAAAATAGTTCTTTTCAGTGTGTTGCAGTTTAGGCATCACTGTATACACATTTCTGTGGTCTTACTGCCTTAGTCATTTACCCTTTACTTTCTTCTCTGCTCAGTCATGCATATTGAATTAGTTAGAATTTGTTGAGTACATTTAACATGGGCTTAATTAGGTCAATCATTTCAGGTACTCTATCAGCATTTTTGCAAAGCACATGATGCCTAAAATAGTTTCAGGATGTTCTAATATCTATTAATGAACCTATTTGGGTGTTGTGCTGTTTTGGTGGTTTTTAATTAAGATGTTTGTCAAGGCTGAATTTTGTTACAGGAATTGATACAAAAGAAAGAGACTTAAGAAAATTTCAGTCACTTGCCTATTTTTATAATTTTCAAAGAGCAAATAAATTTTTTTAATAATGTTTATATCTGGCTTTGAAGGTCTAGGTCCTTCAAGGTATGAGATCTACTAGAAATATTCTTAAAAATAGATATATTCTTAAAAAAAATTAAAGATGAATGTAAAAGTAGACCTGATGAAAAGCTACTGCATTTATTTTTCTTTAATATTGATTGTCTTTTAAAGCTGAATACACTGCAAATTTTTTTAAAAGTAATGGGAACCCAAAATTAGCAATACTGTCATTCTTTACAGCACCAGAAGCTCTCTGAATAGATTTTTTCATATAGTTCATTTATCATCATGCAAGTAGAAATAAGATTTCAATTGGTTTATTATATGAAAAGGCTATCGTCCTGAAGACAAAATTATCTGGATTTTTTTTTGAAAATTCTTTTTTCTTAAGAGGAATTTAACACATTGCAGGTATAGGGAGACATAATCCTAGACTGCAGTGTGATTCACATAGACACGACATCATGTCCGTTTTGAAGAATTCCTGAATTGCTGATATCAAAGACCCTTTTAAATAATTCTAGTAAACTTTATGCTTGTGCTTGAAAATACACAATATTTGCACCAGCCTCACCACTGTTGATTCTTACTGAAACACAGAAAATTATTGTGTCTAGGGCTTTATATTGAAAATTGTGTCTGGCCTGTGTTTCAGAGGAGATCTATTCCTTTATGAAGTAAGGCTTAGTAAATCAGTTCTGCAAATTGCTCAGCTTACCTTACCACCAAAAAGTCATAATAAATACTTAAACAAATGTACTTAAATGCACATATAAAATAGGAGTATTAAATTTACCAAAATTCAGAATAACAAAATAGTTTCCATTATCCATAATAATAACTGCCTTATGGCCACTTTAAGTACTATTCCAGTATTTTTCTCTTAATTTATCTTGATTTAGGAAAAAAATTAATACATAATCTTCAGTTTAAAGGAGGGTAATTGTATATATCATAACCTCTTTTTTGTATCCATTTAAGTATTTTATATATATAAAGATAAATATATATATATAAAATTATATACCTGCTTATATATTTATTAATTATATGCTTACTTATATATGCTTCTATATAAAAATATATCTGCTTATATAATACTTATGTGTAAGTTAAACATTGGGTTTAGACCAGATAATTGTTCCTGAGGAAGACTTGAGAAAGACTTGAGTAGAATTGTATTACAGATTCGAAAAGATGAGACTGAAGCCCAGCTTTAATAAGAATGCAAATGAGAATTACTAAGGTTCAGTGAAGGTCATAGCAGCTTAATCATCAATTTATGTCAGCAACTTCTCACAAGTAACAAATGAGTTTTAATAAAAACTGTTGTCTTAATGGATTAAACCACAAAATCATGATTGCTCTAGAATTTGACCAGCTGTCCTCATACACATGCAGTTGTATGTGTTTGACTCTTTTATCTACAAATTCAAGAATAATCTATTTAGAGATTGTTTATATTTTTTAAATGAACATTTTAATTACTTTGTATGGCCTTCTGAAAGGAGTTCTGAAAGCATGCTCTGGTTGTGTCTAAAGTATATTTTCTCCTGGAAAAAAAATTGAATATTTTCAGATGCAACAGTAAATTATTTGTTTTAATTAAAAATATAGAGGTTGTATATTCTTCTTTTATGGTGAATTAAAAAACCCCTTAATTTCCTGGGATGAAATCACTTCGCTGAAATTTAATTTGGATCTCTTTCTACTTTGTAAATACATGCCTAAAACTATATAATTTTCAAGAACAGAAATTTATCCTGAGAAGAAAAATAGAAAACAATCTTCTTTGCATCCCAAACATTTGTGAAACCCCAAGAGAAGAACTCAAAAAAGCAAATTTTGCTTAAGCTTCTTTGTTTGCTTAAGTGTCTATTTTGCCAGTTTGAATATATTTACTATTCAACTAATAAACATAAATATATGTATTGGATTTGCATGACAAGCAGCCCCCATTCTCCACCCTCTACTACTGGCAGGAGGAGGAAGAGAAATCTTAAGCAAATTTAAGCCTAGGAAGAAGGGAACTTGGGGGATAATGTGTTTGAAGATTTAGTTTTTATTTTCATTACTCTACTCTGACCTGATTGGCAATAAATTAAGTTAATATCCCTGAGTCGTGTCTGTTTTGCCTGTGATGATAATCAGTGTGTGATCTTTCCCTGCCCTTAGCTTGACACATGAGCCTTTTGTTCTATTTTCCCTCCCCTGTCCAGATGAGGGGAGTGATAGAGAGGCTTTGATGGACACCTAATGTCCAGCCACAGTCAACCCACCACAATGGGTAAATATTTGGCCCCTAAGAATGTGGCCAGTTAAAGCTTCCTGATCTTAAAATAAGTCAGTTATGTCACGGCTCCCATAATTTATACTCTTTTGGGTACCTAGTGAACAAGGTAAGATGAAGGGGTCATTAGCATAGCACAGTTCTTGGCAAATGTGCTTGCAGGGTGGGCTGTATTATGAGATACTCTCTACACCAAACTGTTCAGACAAGCCCACAAAATAATGTGCAAAGAACCAATTTAGGAAAATATTTAATTCTTGAAAAATTTTCTAGTATCAGATAATCATAGTCAAGTACCTCTTGCTATATTAGAAATTGAGAACCAGTGACATCTAGTAATACTGATATCTGTATAAGGCAAACACCCCAAACACCTTTTCTTTCTAATATCAAGATCTGGAATCTAAATCTAGAATGATAACTTCATAATGCATGAAGCCTCCCTATGGGTGGGGTTAAATAATAGTAAAAATTTTATGGGAAAGGAAACTTCAAACTATGAAATGGATGAAAAATCTAAAAAGTATAGAACACATTACTTCTGGGAATTTACAAACAAGTTTAAATTAAGGATTTAAAATTATTAATTTAATTAAATTCTACCAACATTACTGATTTTAGTTCAGTGTTAAGTAAGAACAAAATAGGGCAAACCTTCATTGTGTGAAAAAATGCACTTCTCCAAAGCAGGGAAAAAACCCTATTATATTAGAGAAGAGATAGCAACACCTAATTTTTCAAATGAGTTGTATAGTATGGGAGTAGTTTTATGTGTGTGCATGCACAGTGGTGTATATCAGAAAGAAGATCTGATCTCTGTGTCCTGTGGTCCAAATTGTACATCAATTGCTCATGACAGAGCAAACCTTGTTTCAATATTTGGTATGGGTTGGATCAGGTGAGGATATTACAGTCCTCTCTCCACCTCATTACTACCACATGGACCTTTATTTCTTATAATGAGCTGCAGAATTTATTGCTGTTTATTCTTGCTGTCCAAGTACTGCGGTCAGTGCTTCTTTAATCCTCATTTCTGTGTACCTTCAACAGCAGCATGCTGCTGCTGCTGTTGTTGCTTTTCCAGCTGAGGTTGTATTATATATGTCTGTAACTATAGAAGTTTGTCTTCCTTTGCAAGTATGTGCACTGGTGCTTTGAAGTTCCATACCACTGTGCTCACTCAGCGTGACTCACCTCATCTTTCACTGGTTCCAGCAGGGATCTTACTTGAGCTGGAGGATGCATGAAGGCAGACATGACAACATCAACCGAAAATGCAGCACTAACTTTGCAGTGCTGACATTCCAGACCAATGGGGCTGCGCCATCTGGGCTTCACTTAAACTTTGAGGAGACACGTGGTTGTCTTCACAAAGGAGTCAGACACAGAGTGAAACCACTTATGGTTCCACCTTCCCTCTAAGGTTAGAGAGAGTCTAGATGAGCAGCTGAGACTAGGCATTTATGCTTTACAAAACTCAAAAATTTGGTGAGATTAATCTTGTTTGTACCAGTTTACTTGTATCAGAGTTGAAGAGTAAAAAATTTTATTCCTTTCATTATATCTCTTTAGCTTCTCTTCTCTTCATGAAGTTTGTTTATAGAAATGATCTGACTGTAAAATTCAATTTTAAGACAGTGTCTCTAATTGCATCTATCTCTTTATAATTTTTTTTCACTTTATCTCCTTCTAATTTCATACTTTACATCATGTGTGATTAAGTTATGATTTACTTGCACTATTTGATTCTCTAACTTCACGTTAGATCAGTAATGGCTGAAATGCCTTAAATTGCTTCTAGAACCATCATGTTGTGCATAAAGCTAGTTCCTTCAATCTGTCATTTTAACAGTGGTTAGCTAGGGTTGTATATGTCAACTATGCACAAACTCATGGTGGAATGCCTAGATAACCATGAGCTTATCTTAAATTTTATGCTTACATTTGAAATAATAAAAATATTTCACATTTAAGGGACTGCTGATAGGACTTGTGAGATGTACACCTTATATAATAATAATGCTTTTAATTATATTGTCCTACTTATCTTAGGAGTTTGCATTTTAAATTTTTCTTTAGAAGTACTTTTGCGTTGAATTGCATATTGCAATATCTGTGCTTTACTCCCAATGAATTTTTATTTGGTGTATTTAAATGTGGCTACAGGGATGGCAGTTAGTCTATTTTAGCTGAGTAGAAATATACCTCTGATGCCATTAGTAATTGAATGAATACTTTTTTTTATCAAGTTACATTTCCTGTTGAAAATGCTCAATTGAGTGCAATACTCTATATTTTAAAATAATCTTGAAAACTAGAATTTCACATCTGATTTCAGTAATATTTCTTAACTATCCCTTCACTGTATCATTAATTTTATTCTATTTTAACTTACTGAATTCTTATTTTAGTTATTAACCCATTCATTGTTTCTAAAAAGCTTATAGCAGTGCTTGGAAAGGAAATCATCTTGATCGTTTTTGTGGGTGCTGAGTGTGAAGCAAGTGGGGCAGCAGTGCTCTCACCAGCAAGGGCCCAATCCTGCAATACCCAAACCCGATGAACAAAGCAGGTTTGGTTGCATTAATCAGTCAGAGGAGAGTCTAAAGCACCAGGAAAAACTGACGTGATGAAGAATGTCCCAGGTGAAGCTGAGAAGTGAAGTCAGCAAATGTGGATCAGGTCCAGTGACACAACCAAGCTTGGACCCACTTGAGGCAGTGATCCCAGGCAAGCCTGGGGTGAGAAGGCATATCAAGGTTTGGAAATGCAAGCCAGGGAGTCAGGTTTCCAGGTCAGGATCAGGATCAGCAGGATACATCTCCAGGCACAGACATGGTAGTACTGTAGCGCAGTCAGCAGCCAAAGACAAGAGCCTGAGCTCAAACTTCTCAGCAAAGGAGACGGGAGGCAACTGCTTCTCACAGCAGTCTGAGCTGAGGTTATTTATGCAGCTGTGCCATACCAGCACTGCAGGACAGGTGATCAAATTCAAGGAGGCAAAAGTGTACTTAGGACCTGAGGAAATCGCACATAATTACAATTACATTTGTTGTATTTTGCTGTTTTATCTCTGAGCTGGTTGTATAGAAAATAGATATTGATTTTATTTAGTGGATAGCTGGGAGAAGTAATTAATTTTGACATCTTAATTTTTTCTTATTTTTTTAACTTGTTAAGTGTTTGAAACTTAGCACTTAGAAAAACAACCTTTATCCTCTCATAACATAAGTGTATTTACAATTCATGCTTTGTAGCTTTTATTTACAATCAGCTATGGTTTATTTCTTCATTTCTTTCATGATGTTTTCCTTCTTTAAATAAATGAGATTCAACTTAAATCCCTAACCTGCTTTCTATGTTCATATCTGTATTTGTACTTGCTGAACAACCTGAATCCACTGCAATCAATAATTCTAGTAGATGTCAGAATATAAAACACATACATTAATTATACTTTCAAGATTTGTAGATAGTTTGTATTTTTCTGAGTTAGAGAACTCCCTTTTGACTGCGTTTCCAGAAGGCAATTAAGTTCATTCTTACAAAATCATAGAATCTTTCAGGTTGGAAAAAACCTCTATGACCATCAAGTCAAACTATTAACCCAGCACTGCCAAGTCCACCACTAAAATGTATTCCTAAGTGCCACATCTACAGGTGCTCCCTTCCAGGGGTGGTGACTTAACCACCTGCATGGACAGTCTGTTCTGATGCTTGATAGCCCTTCCTCCTGAAGAAATTTTTCATGATAGCCAATCTAAATTGTCCCCTAGTGCTCCTTGAAGCCAGTTCCTCTTGTCCTGCCACTTGCTTTCTGGGAGGAGATACCAAAAACCTCCTGGCTACAACCTCCATCCAGGCAGTTGTAGAGCACAGTGAGGTCTCCCCTGAGCATCCTTCTCTCCAGGCTAAACAGTCGTGACTCTCTCATGCACTTCCCACCAGACTTGGGCTCCAGAGCCTTCTTCAGCTCCATTGCCTTTTCTGGACATGCTCCAGCACCTCAGTGTTTCTCTTGCACTGAGTGGCCCAAAACTGAACACAGGATTCCATATGTGGCCTCACCAGTGCCAAGTACAGGAGGGCAATCACTGCCCAGGTCCTGCTGGTCACAATATTTCAGATGCAGGCCACGATGCCACTGGCCTTCTTGGATCATGTTCAGCTGGCTGTTGACCAACACCCCAACTACTTTCCTGCCAGGCATCTTTCCAGCCATGCTTCCCCAAGATTTTTCTTTGAATCCATAGGAAAATATCAGAAATATCTTCCCATACAGTGAAGATCCTATCTGCTGACTTTATGGAGGAGAGTTGTTGTGCTTACAACACTCCTCTTTTGCTTAATAGCTAATGATTAAAATAGTCTCTTTGGTGAAAGGACATTAAATTTAATATTTTGAATTTCTGGCGAGTGGTTTAAGAAGCAGAATACAGGGGCATGGATAAGAGTACTGGTTATTCTAGAAGTTGCATCTGTATGCTAAGAAAGGATGCAATGGTCAAGACAGAAGGGAGTAAATATCTCATTTTAGTCTAATGATACAAGCAATGAATTTGCAGGAGCTATAGATTTGGTTCCAAATGCAGTTCCTTGAATCCAGCTCCATTTAGTTTAGAATCAGTATTGCTTGCTCGCCTGGTTACTGTCTAGTCTAGTTTCAAATAATCACACATGGTGATTGCTATGGATATCTTGTGAGATAGAGATTCAGTATTTCTGAGTTGAGTAGAGATGGAAACCCACCTCAACATTCCAGTATGAACAGTATGAACACAAAGATGGTTTCTATTACAACAAATACATACATGCTACTAAGTCTGGTATTTTATTCTTCAGAGAGACAGAGGCAGTGTGGACCTGGGCCAAGATATGGATGTAAGGGGAAGGATGGCCAATGGATGTAAAGGAATCTACTGCACTAGAAATATGGCTGTGGGCAAACATCCTAATGAGGTTAGATTGCAGTATACCTTACTCAAATAATTTAATGACATTTTAGAAGTTGAAATCTTGGTATAGGGAGAATTCTTCTGAATTCTTCTGAGTCACTCTATGTAAATGAATCAAATACAAGCATAAAAACCCTAAGCATTTCAAATGATTTATTGCTTATTCATTATGAGCCATAGAAGAAGGATATATATGATATGTTTTAAAAATAAAATTATTTGAATAGGTACCATTTGAGACATGATACTCCCAAATGAACTTGTTGCAAACAGCTTACTCATAATAAAATTTCCCTCTATTGTACTATGAAAGTTCAGTGTTCCTCATTTAATTAATTTCGCCAAAGAAGAAGGATTCCCAAATGTCTTCAACAAACTTTATAACATAGTAATTCTTAAAGCACTTAACATTTATGATTAGCTTTGTTAGGCATATCCAACAATGTATGTTCGGTTTGAATTTTCCCCAGAGATACAACACCAGATAGAGCAGAAAGGTGGCAAAGTCTGGGTCAGTTTATTGATTTAAATTTACTTAGAATCCTATTAACTTTTAGAAAACATCTACTTTAATTTATTCTGTCTATCCAAAGCGTAGAATCCATGCATAGAAATATTCCAAATACCAGATTACTTTTTTAATGACAAAAGCTGATGCTTTATGAACAAAAAATTTTTATTAATTTGTTTTTACAATATGTATTTACTTAAAGTGTAAGACATAAAACATAACTTTGTTCTAATTTCTATAAATGCTTTCTAAAATTTTTACAGCATTTCTGAAGCATTTGCATCATGTTTGAAAGAAATGTTAATACAATTTATTAAATGCTGTAAGTATAATAATACATTTTTGTTAAAATCAGAAATTTATTCTCTCTTTTCAGAACAATTTACAAGTATGAATAATGTTTTAAAAGTGAAATATAAATTTCACAAATCCTCTTTGAAGTAGTGTAAACAATTCAGTCATGGGAATGGTTGGTGGAGGACAAAAGAAGTGAACTGAAACTGCTTAATAGACCTTTGACTAATCATAAACACAATCTAATGTATTTCTCAACTTTACTAAGAAGCAAATTTTTTGGAGTCCAAGATGTAAATGTAATAGTAAAAAAAAAAAAAAAAAGAAAGTATCTTACATAACAGCAAAGAAATAAATACCTGTTTTAATGTCACAATCTCAATTCAGCAATAGCTAATAGTTTGGAAAGTTGATAATCTGACAGTCTAAATGAAAAAAAATTAGAATATTTTAAAAGCCCTTGCACAGAACGGAGTTCTACACACAAATCAAAACCAGCAAAATTTAAATGTGAGAATCAATACCAGCAATGCTATTTATTTCCAATAATATGAAATTGAATACCTCAAATTTCAGAAAATTACTTATCTGTGCCCTGGAGAACTGATTTACCTCCTTTGTGTGCCACTCTGGAACTTTCCTTGCATTCAGAATAAGAAGAGTCAGCTAAACATAATTTATGATATATACCGTAAGCCAAGATCTGATCTTGGACTACAACTACTCTAAGATCTCTACTTTTTTAATTTATCAAAGATAAGTGAAAGTGGCAGCAAAAAAAAAAAATTGGCTTAGATTTTAAATGTAAGTAATTATTTTTAGCATGGTGCTTAGTGCAAAAGGCCACAGAAAGTGTAGTATTCTAGTATGAAATCACAGTTGGCTTCCATGCTGCTGTATCATTATGACAATCAGGCTTTCCCTCTCAGAGACCTACTGAAAATATATTGTGAGAAGAAAAGTATGGCAGTATGTAAGGGACTTGCAACATGAATCATTAATACACCGATTATATTTCCAATAAAAGTAAAAATCTACTTTGGATGAATGGCTATCCTAATCTTATACTAACAATCAGGAATATTTAAAACGTGGTCTCCTCAATAGACTAAAAAAGGCTACATTCTTTTGGTATGTAAAGGTACTCTTTACATTAAAAGGATATTATGCAAGCTGTGCTAATTTTGGCAGGGGGAGAGTTAATTTTCTTTATTGTAGCTAGTATGGAGCTATGATTTGGATTTGTGCAGAAAACTGTTAATAATATAAAGATGTTTTCAGTATTGCTGAGCAGTGCTTCCACAGAGCCAAGTCTTTTTCTGCTTTTCATTTCACCGTATCAGCAAGGAGGAGGCTGGGAGTACACGAGCATCTGGGAGGGGACACAGCTGTGACCCCAGCTGACCCAAGGGATATTCTATACCATATGTCATCATAAAAGCTGGGGGAAACTGGGTGAAGAAGAAGAAAGCAGGAGACACTTAAGTGATGGTTTTTGTCTTTCCCAGTAGCCATCATGTGTAATGGAGCCCTGATTTCTGGGGATGGCTGAACACCTGCCTGCCCGTGGGAATGGGGAATGATTTCCTTGTTTGGCTTGGCCTGGGTGCACTTTTTGCTTTACCTATTTAAGTATCTTTATCTCACCCTATGAATTTTCTCACTTTTACCTTTCCAATTCCTTCCCCCATCCCTCTGGTGGGAGAGTAAGCAAGTGGCTGCGTGGGGTTGCCAGATGGGCATAAACCACAATGTAAGTGTAAAATGTTTAGGAAAATGTTGGGTTTTATTTAATTCGCTTATTTATGGCAAAGAAACTGGAAGATTTTAAGCAACACTGCAAGAACCTAAGAATAACCACGTGTGTTCAGCTCAATGGTCCATCTCCTCCCCTGTCTCCAACAACACTCATTTGCTGGTGTTCAAGGGGACTGAAAATAGGACAAGCATATATGATGTGTCTGAACAACTCTTCCAGCTTTTCCCATCTTAGGCATTTTTCTGACTGTGAGGTGAATTCTTACATTACTAACTCTCAGCTGAACTTTGTTCTCCATACTTGTCCTGTCTTCTCTTGAATCCACAACATCACAAGGGGTTCCACACAGCTATTTTTTTTTTGAGGATCATGTACTTTTGTTTCCCTAGAGCATGACTGCTTTATTTGAAACTCCCGAGTTCTTGTAGCTTCGTTTGATACTCCCTAAATAACTTTTCATGATATTTTCTTTTATTTTTTTTCTTTCCTTCCAGGGATGGGATGGTAGAATTGATGGTATAATCAGAAGATGGTTTTAAAACATGCTGATATTTGCCTAGTTGCTATTTACATGATAAATGATCCTGCGTATCATTGTTGCTACAGACTTACCAACTATGCCTTACAAATATACCAGCTACCAGTGTTTGAGCCTTTAGGCTAGTGGCAAGAAATATGGATCAGGAAGTTTTCAATTAACATTATTTGTAGTGTTGTAACCTATGCTAGAGATATTCTGGTGGTGACCTAGGAGTTGGGGACATTTCTCATATCATACTTTTTCTGTGACTTTCCTTGGAAGACCTTATATGCTGAGCTCTATCGTTCAGGGCTCAGTTAAGATTTCTTTCTTTAGCACTCTTTGAGTGAATCTGCCACTTCTCCTTTTAAGATGTGAAAACCTCAACTGTCTTCCTGTAATTCAGCCAAATGGTTGAGGGCTGTATATTGGGAGAAATTTGAGTTTCCTGTAATTTCTTACCTGAAAATGTGAATTAGGATTGTCCTCCTAAAGTTTAGTTGGTTTTTGTTTGGTTGATTGGTTGGTTTCTTTTCACTGAAGTGCTCTTCTAAGTCATACAAATATGTAAAGAGCATGTAAAGGCAGGGAAGTTATGTTCCATTGTTGCTCATGTTGTCACCTATTGTTAGTTCACTGGTGTGCGGAACTCTACACTCTAATGCTGTGCTTTTGTAGCAGAGATTTTTACATAGTGGCTGATGGACATCGACACAGTATCACTGCTATTAAAGCACTGTGGAAAATTTTGAGTTTTTCAAAATGATTGAAATGTGAACAAAGCGTTGTTTATTAACTTTTCATAAGCCCATACGTATGAGTACATGCATTTTCTGAGTAAATCCTGTTTTCTATTAGCGTGATTTCCTTTGGGTTTTGTATTTCCAAAGATAAATTGTTACATTTTCTTGTGCAGAATTCTGCTTTGGCACACTGCTAACAGCAGTAGGTGTTTGCTAGTATCTCTTACCCTGCCCCTGCCAACAACCACAAATGGAATGTTTGTATCTGCTTTGAGCCACGCACCAAATTGGAAACAGTTGTCGTGCCTTCACAACTGACTGATGACAACTACCCTTCAGAGTATTGGGGGGTTTTCATGCCTAATTATTTTTACTGCAGCAGTGGGAACTTAAGAAAATCCTGTGAGCAAATCTTGGACAACTTGAAGTCAGGAATAATAGAGTAGTGAGAAGGATTGAAAAAATGGCAGAAATTTGCTTAGTGTCAAAAAACAGCTTTTCAGAATTACATTCACTCTTTCACCTGAAACATTATAAATGTTTGAGAAGGACTATAGATGCTGATATTTATTTTTATTTTCATTTCCTTTGTAATTACTATAAATGCAGCAGTCAGTACTACACTTTCCCATCACATTTTCAAATTACCTTTTCTGGTACCTCCTCCTTTCCTGGAAATAAAAAGGTTTTCTATGCATTATATTTGGCTTCCTGGTACTATGCCTAGGAATTTTCCACCAAAAAGAAAGCATAATCTTTAGTATTGACACTTTTTTCTCACATAAATTCTCTTAGTTTAATCAAATCAGTAAGAAGGAGAGCAAAGAATTTTTCGTTACATATTTACTTTTCTTTAAAAATATACTACAATTCATCTATCTATAACATATATCAGAAACCATAGATAGTAGGATTAAGCCAGATTTTGTGTCAAGGCTTTTAATCATAAACAATGTTATTTGCAATCAAACTATGATATTTAAAACAAATTATTGTTTTCTTTACTTCAACATTGAGATACTAAATTAGCAAGTAAATTATCTGATTAACATATTTGTATTCAGTTGGTACTTAATTTGGCTTGGTTTTAAAGAAACTTGAAATTTTTGTAAAAAACATTCTCCTTATATATTCCTATATAATATAAATACATAAATAATTCAGAAATACTTTAAAATATGTGATCACAATTAACCCATGTGTTGGTTTCTGTGATTGCTCTTTTAAGTCTGAATAAAGCCATTCTACAGTAGAAGTAATTTTAAAGTTTTCATCCATATGCAGGCATACTTACTCCTTCTTGGAAATGAGATCATACCCAAGTGAGAAGCTGATTTGATGAGATAATGTGTTTTAAAGAGAAAAGTATCTGAATTTGAATGAAGCTGCTTTAGAAATAGCAGTCTAATGTATTGCTGTGCTTTGTTGCCTGTATTTCTTCAGAGAAGGGAAAGGTACCTGTGACTGTAGCCATATATATCAGAAATATCCGATAAATTGGAAAAAAAATTGGTCTCTAGAAAATGAAGGTCATATATGCAGTGCCACAAATATTCTAAAATATTTTGCATGTATATCCTTACAAATATTGAATTGAAAAAGTTGGACTAAAATTCTCATGACTGTAAACAGTTTTTCTGACTACCAGAGAATTTTAAATAATGGGTGAAAATAATTTATGTGTTGACCTAACTAGTTGTTCTAAGTTTTGGGCTGGCTTTGTTCTTGGTAGTGCACAACAGAATATACAGATTCTGACACAGATACTACTTAAGAACATTAGTAGGAAATACAAGTTGAGAAAGTAATAATTTTTTTTTCTAAAAAATGTAGATGCAAAAGTATTATGCATTTCATCAGAAACATTGTGTGGGATTTATTACACAAGTCTAATTAAGATTCTTTATACATCTGCTTTTTAGAATATCTTAATTTCTTTTGTTCAAGAAACAAAAGTTCTGCTTACAGAACTTTATTTTGTTCAGTTTTTTACAGGTTTGATTTAATTTTTCAGTGGAATTTCTTCTGTAAGGTATATTTCCTTAAACTATTTCCGTTTTTTTTTCCTAATGTGAGGGATTGCCAACAACTCTGAGTGATGGTGCTGAGTAAGACACAAATGGTGGCTTTACAAAGAAGAGAGGTACCAAAGGTAGCATCCTGCAATCAGCAAGTGGCTGGCCCAGGGCAGGGCAATACTTGGGGGCAGCCCAGGAGAAGTTGCCAAGACTGATCAGATGAGCTTCTTGGCCCTTGGCAAATGAGTGGAATCCCTGAGGAGCTGAAAAAAAAAAAATCTTGCCAGGTTGTACAAAATCTGCTCATATCAAATTAACACCAGTGAAAGCAAGCACCTTACATGGGCTCTTGATTATTGTATCATGTAGGAATTTGGCTGTGATAAAGGCATATAGGCTGTTTCCTTCAGAAAAAAAAAATCTCACTTAGAAATTGGCCCTAAGTTATTGCCAATGGATTCCCTCTCTAAAACTCGTTGTATCATCAAAATTGTAATAAAACATTAAGTACTGTCACAGAGAGAGTGCATACATAAACCATCTTTAAAAATGAGCATTTGAAATACCATAACAAAAACAATACATTTACAAGCTGTGCGAAGCCATCAGACCCAAGAAGATGATAACTAAGTGTGTGGCTTTACTTGCTATCCTCTACTCCCAGAGAGAATGAGCACAAAAAGTAGAAAAGTTACATGAGTATCTGGTGAGTTTTGAACTTGGAAATTCTGAAAATAAGAGAGAGAAATGTGGAAGTTCTCAATGAAACTTCTGCCATTTTTCTAGTGTGAGGAGGACTCTGGGCATGTTAACAGTAGGAATCTGAGGGAAAAGATGAGACTGAAAGGAGAGGATCTAGGAAACCTCGTATTTCCCTGGTAACTGAGGTACATAAACCTGCAAATTTAGATGCTTGGGGTTTGGAGAAGTCTTGGTATGATGTGCTTTTCTGCTTGCGTATTCTGCCTAGTATCTATTATATTTCAATAACTCATAGACTGAGCTCAATTTTAATTCAGGTGTCTCAAGGTAGGGTGCATTGGTCAGTATAGGAACCAAAGGAAGATAAGTATTTTATTTCTTCTACTAAAATCTCCATTTTCTTACAGAGTTCTGCTGCAATTGCACACATAAATTTGCCAGGCCTTCATTCTGATTTCTTTGTTTGTGCAGCACAGAATAATGGTAGCAACACTTCATTAAGAGGCAACCATGCTAAAAATTAATGAAAGGTTATTATTTTTATAGCTGCATTGTAGATTTTACCCTTCTCTGGTGGGTAAAACTTTCATACTATCGTGACCTCAATTTTTATAGTTGTCTGCAACCCCTGTATGTAAGCTATTTATTGCTTTTGCTACTAGTTTCATGTCAAGATAGAAATATACCAGTGTGTGTGTGTCTTGTATATTAGGATTATATAGATTTGTTTATAGTTATGGAATAATTTTAAAGAGTCTATTCATATGGTGCTCCATGAGGGTATATTCCAGGAATAGGTATGAACTCATTTACTTGTTGAAAAGGCTTGGTCTTTGTTTCTTAAGCTTTACACAATGATTTTCTGAAATACTAGCTATTCAGTGGTGCACAGTCCTTGTGTGCAGGCACGTTTGTACTGTGGGCTATTAGGGCACAGTGTTCTCTGGTGTACAATAAACACAGGAATACTTTTTCTAAGACTATTTCTAGTGTCTTCTCTAAGAAGATTAGCATAGAATCAGAGAATATAATCATAGAATACGCTGAGCTGGAAGGAACCACCAGGATCATCAAGCCCAACTCCTGGCCCTGTGCAGAAAACCCCAAGAATTACACCATGTGCCTGGGAGCATGAGCAATACGTGTCTTGAACTCTGTCAGAGTGTCTTTGCTATTAGCAACCTCCTTCTGCAGAAGACTCCTGATGGTGTAGAAGGGCTTAGAAAAGAATACAAAGGAATAGTTCATGATGTCGTCGTCTTCTTCTTCTTCTTCTTCTTCTTCTTCTTCTTCTTCTTCTTCTTCTTCTTCTTCTTCTTCTTCTTCTTCTTCTTCTTCTCCTTCTTCTTCTTCTTCTTCTTCTTCTTCTCCTCCTTCTTCTCCTTCTCCTTCTTCTCCTTCTTCTCCTTCTTCTCCTTCTTCTTTCTCCTTCTTCTTCTTCTCCTTCTTCTCCTTCTTCTTCTCCTTCTTCTCCTTCTCCTTCTCCTTCTCCTTCTCCTTCTCCTTCTCCTTCTCCTTCTCCTTCTCCTTCTTCTTCTCCTTCTCCTTCTCCTTCTCCTTCTCCTTCTCCTTCTCCTTCTCCTTCTCCTCCTTCTCCTTCTCCTTCTCCTTCTCCTTCTCCTTCTCCTTCTCCTTCTCCTTCTCCTTCTCCTTCTCCTTCTCCTTCTCCTCATTCTCCTCCTTCTCCTCCTTCTCCTCCTCCTTCTTCTTCTTCTGTTTGTACGTGATGATATGCAGAGCTATTTATATCTCTTGCAACAAATTGATGCTTCCATTAATAAAGGAATATCTGATCAGGAATGAGGGTTTGTTACTTACACTGAAAAAGTGAGAATCCCTGGCAGGCAAGATTCTTTGTTTTTTTTTACCTTATGCATCTCTGTGACTGAAGATGTGCAAGAATTGGCCTCTTCCCCAGGAAAAGACTTTCTGTGGCATGGATTTTTCCACATAAAATAATTAGTTAAACAAACTGTATAAGCAAACAAAGACACCAAACAAATATTACTAGATAAATTAGTAGTATTTTGGGTTTGTTTTTTTTTTTAAATAACTTAGATAATTCATTTTATGCTTTCTGCAAAGATACATCATCAGTAGAGCATATGATTCCCAGTTACAACTCAGAAGTAAAATGAAAGGAAACAAGGATCCTCAAAATGCATTGTGCTTCACCAAAAATAAACAGATAAATCAGAGCATCAGTGGAATTCTAGGAATTTGGAATTTGCTCTGCCAACTTGTCGCCCTTAAACCTCCTTTTCTGTGGGATAATGAAAAATTAAACTACAATATTATATTTAAAATGGTAGTGCCTGGAACTTTTAAAAAATATATGTATATGAATGTTTCAGCTTCTGTACATCAGCCTGATGCTATGATCATTTTGTTTTAGGTGGGGAGAATTTCCAGATGCTTAGATACTTACATACTCTTTTAGAAATAAAAAGTGTGGGTCTTTTGCTAGCAGATTATTTGCTTTTCCTATAGAAACATCAAGTGATGGGATTTATGTTGTTGATTATCAGGTATTTATTGCAGTCTGTGGTGGGAGATGGTCAGTCTGGATTAAACAATTCAAGTCCAGCAGAATGCTTAGCGTTTGTTGCCAGTAGAAAGCTGAAGGAACCCATAGAATGCTCTCTGTAAGCATTGTTATGTTCTAACTTTCAGGCGTTTGTCTTGACAGAAGAAGTGGAGCAGTGATGAAAGCCTCTCTCCACAGTGAATATTACATATTGTGGTGTTCTGTAATCTTTTTTTTGCCAAAATAAAGACATCCTTATACAGTTTTTCTTTCCCTCACATCTTAAGTGGGTTTGAAACATTCTTCAAATAAACCTCAACAGAATCTGAGGTTCTGTAGTTCAAAGCTGAATTTCTCCTGCTTTGCCTGGTTGCATCTCAGGGTTCCTTTTCATCTGCCGTTTTCAACTCAGTTTTAACTTACAGTTAAAATTACCACCACAAGGTGGAGTTCTGAACTTTCCATCAGGAACAACCTCTTCATTACCTCAAAGGGAGCAAACGCAATTTCTTTTTAACTATTGCACTGCAGCCACAGTGGCTGTCATGGTGGTTGGAGCAGCTGCAGGGCCTATTGTTGTCTCATTGTCAGATTTAGAGACCTTCTTTTCCCCCTGTGGCACTGAGCAATGTTGAATATGGCTCAATAAACCTGGGCCAGGCCCCAACACATTGCAGTGATTTGGGTCCTCTTTGGAGTGCCAGGTGCCAGCCCACTCAAAAAATATTTTACTAGTTTTTCTGGTTTCTGGACTTGTTCAGGGGTAAGGTGGAAGCATGTTGAGGTGTCCACTGCCCTGGGTACTTCTCCATACAATCCTACACACCCCACAACTCCAAAATATCCAGCTTTTGGGCAGACCTCTCGATAATAATCTCAACTATTTGTCTGACTTGAAAGAAGAACTGAATCATACAGAAAACATGCTTCTAGCAAAAAAAACCAGTTTGGTTCATTGGTAGTCAAAGGATATTCAAAATCTTTAAAATTCAGAACTACTTTTATGAGCCTGGAGGACAAGAAAGGAAAAAAAAAGAGGGGAGAAAAAATTAGGAAGGTGTCTTCCCTGTAGGTTGTTCCTCTTGGGAGAAAGCAACAAAGGTGTGACTGTTCATCATTCCCAGGAGATGACTCCCAAAGCACAGAGTGGCTGCAATACTGAATGCAGACACCAGATTGGTGTCCCAACCAGCAACTGGCATATCCTTAGCCCGTCCTATGAAATACACCATGGAGGACATGTACTGCAAGGAATGTATTAGTGGTATAATAGAGACAAAAACCCACAAATGTGAGAGCAAATAAGTCCACATTGTAACTAGCAACTGTTAAACCAATGCAATGAATTTTTATAATATTTTTTTTAACACCCTCTGGTCAGATCTGTCCTTATCTCAACCCTTTGAGCCCTACGATGAGTGCCAAAAAGGACTGTTGCTTTAAGCCCAGCTGGAGATAAAACACCACACAACCACTCTCTCAAGCCCTCTCCCTGAGAAGTAAAACTTGTATGTTGAGGTAAGAACAGTTTAATAATTTAAAATACAGTAAAATATAATAATAATGGTAAATAATAATATGAATGATTATAAAAAGAAAAAAAACCACACAAACAAACAACCAAGTGATGCACAATGCAATTGGTCACCACCTGCTGACAGATTCTAGACCTTTCTTCCTGAACCCAAATTGGACTCCCCTTCTGGGTGACTACCCAGTTTATATAATGGGCATGATGTTCTCTGGTGTGAAATATCACTTTGGTCTGTTTGGGTCATCTGTCCTAGTTGTGCTTCCACCCAGTTTCTTTTTTGCTCTGCTCACTGGCAGAACATGAGACAAAGGGTCTTTGACTTAGGATAAACACAACTTCTCAAAAAACCAAAACTTCTGCGTGTTATGAACACCGTTCTTGTTCTGAATCCCAAAAGCAGTGCTGTAACAGGTATAGAGAAGAAATGAACTCTACTCTATCCCAGCTGAACCCAGGACATTCACTTACATCTGAAATTTGCAAGTGTTTATAGGTGTAAACATGCAGTAGAAGACAATAACTTTGAGACTATTTAAATAGTCTCTCTAGCATTTGAAGCATTTAGTGCTGGTTTTAAATCTGGACTTTTAATCTCATCATGTCAATGTATATGCAGAGGTGACAGTCTCAGAATTCTTTTTCATTTTTTTTCTATTGACTAAGAAACACAGCTCTGTATCACATCAAAGACATTGTTTCATATGATCATTTTAGTGCTTACAGAGAAGGAATTTTGTATCATATAGACACTCAAATGTTTTGGAAGGAAAATCTACACTATTACCCATATAAACAATGAATTTTTATAAAGTGGGATTTAGTAAAATTAGTTGGCTGTTTAAAGGAATTCTATTATACATGCTTATTTGTTGAGAAGAAATTATTTTTTGCTTTGCAATTCTGAAAGGATTTTCAAACACGTATAGATTTGTTAAATACATAGTCTTGAAAGAATTTCTTTGTCTTTTATACAAGTAGTGGTTTATAAAATTACCAGTGTTTCTAGTTTCTTCTAAATGACTAC
Source organism: Brachypodius melanocephalos (assembly GCA_013398615.1). Taxonomy (NCBI): domain Eukaryota; kingdom Metazoa; phylum Chordata; class Aves; order Passeriformes; family Pycnonotidae; genus Brachypodius; species Brachypodius melanocephalos. The sequence continues at coordinate 2,824,467 of VZSR01001299.1, read as the reverse complement.
TTTTACAAATGCAGAACTCAGAACTTGATTTGAATAGTTTAATTTATGTCTTTTAAACACATATCCCTAGAGTCTGAATAGGATGGTAGCAGCCTTCTTTCATGAGACAATTAGCTGCTGGAGTTGATTGGGGGGACTTTGAGTAGCTCCACAGCTGCTGTGGGGGGCTGTGGTGCTGAAGGGACAGCTCATGGCAGCGTGAGGCAGCAGTGCTGCAGCAGGGGGCATACCAAGCATCAGGAGATAATCATTATATTGAAATGATCACAGAAGAGTTTTTTAAAGTTATTTCATAATAAATATCATCGATAACGATTTTGTAATGTCCTTCTTCTTTATGGAACACACTACATTCTCTGAGAACATGGAAACATTTAGGAGGATTGTGATAAAGTCCTTGCTCAAAATGAATCTGCTTTATTGCTTAAGAGAAAGCAAACCAAGATATTGGGTATTGGGGCTTTTTAAGTTTATTTCTCTTTTTTTCCCCTTAATTTTGTTTAACACAAATATAGCATGATGTGATATTGTCTGTCAGCTTCCCTGCAAATACGTTTTTTGGTAATGTCTCGAATGTGATTTTATTCTGTTATGTTACTCACTACTGAGGAAATGTTCAAACTATTAATCTTTAATTAAACAAAATAAAATCAGCAGAATTTTATAGGTGCAATTAATACTTTGCTCTTATTTTCCTTAGCCTCTTTATTCAATCAATAAGAATTTAATCTCTGATAATTTAAGCAAAGATTGAAAATCCTATTGATATTTTCAATTTTTATATGCTATATGCATGTTCTACATGGATTCTAAAATGTTCCCTTAAACTTTGTTTTAGCAATAAATATTGTAAGTTGCCTTAGCTCTAATTTTGTCAGTGTTTTGCAAATTTCTGTTTCTCAGACTGCCAGGTAGGTGTCATTTTTTTTCCTTATCAAATAACATAAAGTCTATATAAAGTTTTGGAGCAAGAAAACATTATCCATGTAGCTTATTGCCAGGACTCACGTGGAGTAGAATGCTGTAAAATTTCTGTGGATGTGGAAGCCCGTGGAAGCCCATGGAAGCCATCTTTGCCATGGTGTTCTGTAGGTCCATGTGGTAGTTAGTACTGCATGCTACTGCTCAGCTGAACAATAGCTTCTGTCAGCCTCTTCTCTCAGAAGCAGTCTCCTGTGATTTCTTCCATTTTGGTTGAGTTTTGCCTAAATTGTTATGATGAGTCAAGAGAAAACAGGCATAAATTGCAATACAATTTTAATTTTTTTTTTTATTTGTAAGGGTGTTTGAACATTAGAAGATGTTCACCACAGTTTGGTGATCTGCATCCTCACAGAGAGTTCTGTGTTACCTGTATCCTCAGTTGACCCTGATCTGAGCAGGAAGATTTGACTAGAAGTTTCCTCTAACTTCAACTACTCTGTGACTCTAAGAATGTAAAATGAGAGGAAATGATCTCTGTTACCAAGTGAAATGAAGCTACATGAAGCAGACTTATGGCTTCATTTGAGATTCTAGGTGATAGTTAGCAGTGATTCCTCAAACCTTTCTCACTCATTGGGCCCTTGTTTTCTGTGTGAAAGTCAGAAAGGCAATGTGCTTTCCCACAGTCAAGCACAGACACAAAATAAACCAAGCAAAATCAAAAGAAACAAAACATTAACCAAGTAAATTTCTGACTGTCTTTTAGTATTGTCATATTATATCAGAGATTATTAACACAAAGAATAGAAGTATTACCTTTCACAGGAGTGAATATGCTTCACTTGCCATTCTCTAAGATCTTCCCCCTATATATTGTTGACAGTCTGTTAGCTCCTGGTAAAATTAGCACAATGCTGATCATGACCAAATGTCAAGTGAAATTTTATGGGTTTTTTTTCATTGAGTCATCATGATTCCCTTCACTGATTATGTTGATGGTATTTGTCCATTTTAAGTGAAGCCATCCATTTTAACTGATACTCACAATTCTGAGACTCTTTTCATTGATATGATCATCCTGTGAGGAATGATGAGTGCCATTGTCTAAACCGTCACAACTATCTGGGGCTCCTACAGCTTGCCTAGCTCCATATGTTCATATTTAACTGCCTAACTTTCAGTTTCCAGTATGGGATTCCTGTGGCTTTCTTCATTAGTGTTTGGCCAGGCACTCCACACACTTCACAGCAGAGGGCCCTTGCTAACATCTTGTAAGTGGGCTCTCTGGTACCCACTGTAACTTCAGCAGTCTTTCTTTCCAGATTGTCTGAAAAGCATCCTGCAGGTCCTTGCACATTCTAGGCGAAGGCTGATTTTCTCCTCAAGTTAGGATTTTTCTTCATGTGAACACTTTTGGACTTGCCAAACCTGTGAGCTTTTAGTCAATCCTTTATACTGTCACATAAATATAGCTATTCTAATAACTTCTATGCCAGTGAATATGGATTTTTTTTTTCTATAAGGACTGTACTCCTTAGTGGGAGCTATGCAGGCTGCTCTTTCAAAAAGTCAAAATACATGTATTGATATTGTTATGGCTTTTGTATAATTTCAGATAGAATGGTCTATCCCAGTCAGCTTTATATATGTGGGAACAAAGTAGGGCAAAGAACCTGTTATAACCAGATAACATGGCCTGATTTCAGTATTAGGAAACAGTCCCAGAGGGGATTATATCTCCAAGAGGGTGCTCTAACTGTAAAGTCTTCCTTTAGTCCTTTGTTAGAAATAGTTCCTACACTCCTGTTTGACTGTGTTTCACCTGGAACTAGGAACTATTAAATCCTATTATCCTTTCATTCGAGCGCACTTCCATTTATCTCTACCCAATCCCTCTGTCAACAGTCTCACAAGAAATGAAAGGAGACAAATTTATGGCACAGGACAGTTTTTTGTCTTTCATGTGACATTGTTTTTTATGAAACAGAATGATCCATGCATAACAGGTTAAATTGGAGGTGGTTTTTTGCTTGTGCAAACATGAACAGGTAGCTATGATGGTAATGAACAGGCAAAAAATCTTGCTCTGTGCATGGGAGAATCAGAGAAAATGAAAAACTATTCCTGCAACTGAACTGAACACCTAAGCTCTTTAATGTCAAGAGTCTCTTTTTCTCTAACCTCATAATTTTGCTAATGTACAGTCTATCTTCCTATTACTCTGGTAATAAAAATGATAATAAAAATTACCCAGAAGTACCCACTCACTGCAGTTTTCTGGTCCTGTAGTGAGGGTATGAGGAGCTTAAATAATATTTTATCTAAATTTGGACTTTGATGTAGTCTGTAGGGAACAGATATCTGATCTCTAAGAATAGGATGTTCCTTAACACGCTAAGGTTGCTAAAGGCAGACATCTCAGGAATTTCCAGTCCAAATAAGGATGTGTGACTTTAAATGCAGACAGAAAGGACAGAAGGAAGGCTGAAAGAAAGAGAATTGATGGGGAAAAGAGGAAGGAAGAAAAGAAGATAAAGTAGTAGAGACACAGAGAGAGGGAATAAGACATTCTACAATAGGAGTTCTTGAACAATAAACAATCTGAATAATTGTTTGTACAGTGATTAAATGTATGTGTTAGGCTGAAATGGATCTGAGGACACTGTATAGTCTATCCTCTTATGTGAATTAGGATCACCCCAACGGGTATTTATTAACTTATTCTTAAACATGTGTTGAAATGTGGACTCACTATCAATAATAAACAGCTCCATTATTTATTTAATTGTCCCAACAGATGAGCTGTTTTCAATTAGCATCTAATGTAAATCCCCTTTCCTATCTGGTAGCTCTAATTAAAACCGGGTCTAATGTATCTACATCTTTCTTAAAAGATGAAGCCATGAACTGAGAAAAGTGCTGTTATTGGAACTTCAGGAGACATTTCTTACCTTGTCTTTTGTTTCTGCCAATAAAGTCCAAGATTATACTTCACTTTGTTACAATAATATTGTATTTTTGGATCATTATTCACTTTGTGATCCACCATATCTTCATACCTTTTTCCATTATTTATGTAGTTGTCCACTACTTTCTCTTTTTTTAATTGTTTAGCGCTTGATTTAAAAATGTAATGCCTGTGTTTCCCCTCTGCCAAAATAAGACAAGTTGCTGTATTCCTCATTTATAATAATCCTGTTATCATTTGATAATATCTCTGAATTCATTAAATGACTGCAAAACTATATCTATCTATCTATGTCTCAATATCATATATTTACATGATTTTAATATCAAATTTGTAAGTTATATTCTCTTCTCTGATATTCAGGTGTAAATACACTTACTGGAGTTGTCCCTCCAGATCTGACCTCATTACATCTGGAAATACAGTGTGTGTCCTTTTATTACAGAAATAGTTTACCCAAAAGGAACAGTTTGGGGAATACAGCTGGTCTTTCTTTTTCTTCTTTTTTTTTTTTTTTCCTTCCCCTAATTCTCAAGATAAGACTTCTCTGTATAATGTACATCATCTGAAGGAAAATATTTAGGTATCAAAGTCATGTTCTGGATACGATGCCTTCTGTTCTGAATGTGATGATCAGGGAATTCTCTTTCACTGCTCTCATATATCAGTACCAGTTATGGTCCATATAACTGTCATTGTTTGAGTAACCTGCAAATTTGTTGCTGTAATGAAGCTTCCAGATAAACAAAGTTATTTTTCTTTATTAAGTCAGTGGTTGGATCTACAGATGAATAGAAAGGCTTATTGTGTAAAGATCTGAGGTTATATGTAACATATTTTGAAATGCTGTATATGGATACGAGAATATAGTCATGGTTACAGCAGTGGGCAGGAAATCACAGTTTTGAGTCTTGGCTGTGCCACAGACTTTCTGTGTGACTTTGGACAAGCTACTCTTTGTGCATTAGCTAATAATACTATCTCTATCTCCCAGGGGTGTTGTGAGAATACATTCATTAATGTTTGTAAGGCACTTGGATGCTATAGCAATGGGGCCATATAAGCACTTAGAGAAACAATCCATTTTTGCAACAATGTGCATCTCCCTGACTAAGGACTTTTTTGTTGGAAGTTTTTCATAGATGCTTGTTATGAATAAATCCACTTTATAATGATACAGTGAGGTTAAACTGCCTTTTGGAGTGCAGTTTCACTTTAGTATTCAGAACAGGTATAAACAGTCATAAGTTGGAAAGCTGTTCCCAAAGAAAGAGAATACTATTTTATAGTCAGAAATTTGAATAGAAAAGATACCTCTCATGATTCATCTAGCTCAAAACATGGAGGATTATTTACATCTGTATCTGTCTTGCAAATAGTTTATTCTATTTTAAGCACTTCTCATTACATTGTCTAAACTACCTCCTCAGGCAAGTAATTTCATTTCCTAATTGCCTTTAAAGTTAAACAGTTCGCTCAAATGTCTACTCTACTTTTTCTGTGTGGATATAGGCTGCTCTTTCAGTCTGTCCTTTCTTTCTGAAATAACCTTGACTCACATGTGTTCAATTCAGACACACCACGCAGTCACACCAAGTTAACCAGGTATTGCTTTAGTGCTGATGGGAGAAAAACTGATAAGCCACAATAACTTGATTTGGTAATTTTCCTGGCTGAGTGCTGGCCAGTGTTAAAATCTGAATGTGGGGCTCCAGACATAAGCACCAAGGAGCAGAAAAAGAGTATTCAATATTCCCAAAGCTTTTGGAAAGGACTTGGTGAGAGATTTCCAAACTAGGGGAAAACTTGCTGCAATGACTTCATAAAAAATTTGTTTTGCTATGGCTTGTTTTGATTTTATTTGTAGAAAGTAGTAGCAGCAGACACGCTGTACAAGAAAGAGACTGGGAAGAGTGTGAGCTGTCATTAAGGAAAATGAAGAGTGCTCTGCAGCTTTTGAGGCTCAGAAAACCAGATATCTGTTGTGCTTCTGCATAAAGCTTTCTAATTTAGTCGTTAAGTTCAACAAAAATGATGATTGAAATCATCATTAGAAGACAGAGACCCTTAAATGTCCCAATGGTGGGAACATACTATGTCCTCTCCTACTGCATTAAATGTAGAGAATTGACATGGTCTTAAAAAGTCTTGAACTGTAGGAATTCAGTTAATTGCAGTTAAATACAAGATGTAAACATACAGAAGAACAGGCTTCATTTGTGCTGGGCTTCATGAGGTTGCTTGTTTGCCATGAAGTCCATCTCTCCACTATTGTTGTTTGAATATGTAGTGAATAGAATTGGTTTTAATAACATTCCCATATGAGTGACAGTGTAAAGATGATTATTGTATTATGCTATGGTTAAGAAATTCCTCACAATGCAAGAGAAAAGAGCTTTGTAGTTTTTTGTTTTCTTATCTCTATGAGTATTGGTGATTGAATGGGGTTGATATATTATATACATACTTAATATATACTACTCTGGACAGAAGAAGCAAAAATGAAAGAAATATACTATTGCAGTGTTGTAAAAACTCGCTACAAAAGAAGCCACAAGCATCCCAGTCTTCACTTGAATCCACAACCATCAGGCTGCTCCCAGTGTTATGTATTGTTATTTTCTGGATTTAGCAAAAGACTCAGTACCATCTCCTCTTTCAGTTTTTCAGTAAATGCAGGACCTGATTCTTAATTGGAATTCTAGGTTATGTAATTTAAGTTGATGCATGATTGAAGAAAAAATTATCAGTGAAGTCAAGAGAGGAAGCTTCATTTCACAATTGTTACCGAGCCAGTATTTTTTCTCAGTTGTTGTACCTTCTAACTCTTTTCAGTTTTTAGTTTATTCATTTCTCTGGTTATTGAGCATTATTTGAGTAAAATCCTTTGTTACCAGAAATTTCCTGTAAAAATACTTTGTCATAGTACAGCAACACTAAAACATCTACCAAAATATTCAGGAAAAATGTAACTCAAAGGGATACTTTTATCTTTTAAAAAATTGGAAATATTTTATATTTTGTGTCAAATTAATCCTCTTTAAGACATGGTATGAATCACATAAAAATAACTGGGATGTAAAGATTATTGTAGTTTGAAAAAGAAATAAAGGGGAAAGATTCCTGTTTTCAAAACTCAGTTCTCATAGTCAGCCAATTAAAAAAGATGATCACCACAAATAGTGGAAAATTGAAATTTCTGTTAAAGAATTTTTGTCTTATGTTGTGTCTGTCAGAATGAAGATTACACATATTTGGTAGTATACCTGGAAAAGAAAAAAAAAACAGTAAAAAGTACTGAAACTGTGTGTTGTATTATCTTTTTTAAGGACTGCCTTCTTGAGAATGCTTTTCTGTATGAGAAGCAGCAGCATGCATAATCTGCAAAGAGTAAGGCCTTTTTCCTTATGGCAAAGTAAATTGCAGCTATTTCTCTGACAATAGGAGGTCATTGGTCATATATATTCTGTCACTCATGGATTCTATCCATTTTGATAGGACATTATTGATAACGATCTTCATACCTATGGTATGTCTTCAGGATTGATACCCGTTGCACATGTTTACTTCAACAAAATAACTTCTGATGGCCTTGCTGATCCTTTAGGCAATATTTAATATACAATTAGATGTTCTCCTGCTCATACTATCTGATATTTCAGTTTACTACATAAAGTACACACCAGCTTCTTATACCCCCCCTTTTATTGTTCTGAAGTGATTTTGAAAACAAAGTATTTTAAGACCTTATGGTTCCTAATGGAAGAAAATAAAGATTTGTTACATGTAGGCAAAAAGAAAATTATTTAAAAAGTGGTTATCATTCAAAATAAATATCCAAGATGTCCTTTTTAACCATAACAATTATACTACTAAGTATACTGCTTTTTATTAGTCTCTCAATTCCAGTAGTAGTTGTGTTTTGGGAGTTCAATCTGTTCTGACTGTATAAAGTTAAAAAAAAAATCACAAAGCAAGCTGCACTTGGATCCAGTATTTAGCCTCTATGTTTGTTATTTAAAATTGTTTACTTAAACTCTTTAAAAAACAAAAAAGAAGAAAGAGTGAAGCAAGAGACTCTATCAAGTTTCAGTTGTGTCAGAGGTGACTGGATGTTTTTGTTTACCTTTACATCTGAAATGATGCAAACTAATTCTTCTAAACATCAGTAAAGGTCAATTTTTAAGTGGTATTCTCATCATCTTGAAGCAGCTGTCTCATAGAGTAGGATGACTAAGGTGAAACACCAAAGTCTTCAGTTCTAGATCTTCAGGTGTGCACGCTGTTAGACCCCACTAATGTTACAGTTATCTCTGTGTTCATTTCCTTTTGCATTTTCAGGCATGATTTCAATTGAATCATTTATGGTTCTTCCATTCAGATTATAACAGCTATTTTGGAGCGGATAACCCTCAATGGCTGTATATGAGACATTGCCCGGGGTGCCTCCAAGATGCTTTTGAGCTGGGTAAGGAAATCACTGAGTGTTGACATGTTCTCAAAGCACTATGGCATGGATTGAGAGCATAGTTTATAAACTGTGTCACTAACCTATTATTCTGTGGCTTACTGACAGAGTATACTACACCAGTTTCCTCTGAAATTTTAAACAAAACCAAATAAACTTTTTTTTCCTAAAATATGAGGTGACAAGTATTTTTAAAAAAATTAAATACAGTATCTAATCTGTATGTGGTAATTTATGCATAAAAACTTTGATTCATCACTGCCCACTTCCAGTATGTCTACTTCTAATACAGTAGCCATTCAATGTATAATATTATGCTAATCTAATGTCTATTATTGCTATATTAGTACACTGGTGTGGTAAATCAGACTCAGATTTTTACTGTGACTGTCAGGTCAAAGCTGTTTCTGCAGGCATGTCTTAACCAATCTGCTAGTTTAAGATTCATACTCAATTCAAGCTGTAATGCCTGGATCATCCTTACTATCTACATATTACCTTGCACACTCCTGTTCAGTCAGGAACAATTAGTTATCATGACTCATCTCCCCTTTCATTTATGTACACAGACAACTGAAAACTTCAGGGCTTGTGAACTTGCACCTGTGGAGTACATGAGGTGTTGGTGTGGGGCTTTCACTGAGTGTGCACTAAGAAATCAGGCAAAGCTTTTTATCTCTTGTTAAAAAGCCTGAAGATGAATATGATTATGATTGGGACATTCCAGCACAGGTGGGATGCTAAAACCTCCCAGGACCTGGCACTCCACTCCTTCTCTGTTTAAGGTTAAGCAGTGTCCAGGGAGAGAGTATATTCTGCTGTAGAGAAGGATGCTTTATTTCTTACAATGTTTGTATAATGCTCTTTGTAATGCTTTATCCGGCTGAAATCCAGCTGAATCAGCTACAATATCTCTATGATTATTACAGAAGTAACTTCAGGCTGTGCACTGTCACTGCCCCAGGTACCAGGGGTCATATTTTAATACTGTTTCTTTTTTTTTGTTAAATGCCAAAAATCTTAGACGCTCTATTTCATGTTGTAATTAAAGCTTTCTACTTCAAAATAATGTAAGCATGCAGAAAAACGGTTCCTATTAAGGCAGCATAATTTAAAACAAAACCAAAGAGGTTGTTTGCCTCTTAAAATATGTTTTTCACAAAGTTTTGTAAAAAGGTGCTATGCAGTGTCTTCTTTCTTAAATATAGTAATTTATAGGACTCCTGATATATCTAGTAAACCGGAGAAAAAAACTTCCTACAAAAACAAATAGAGACGCAAATAACAAATAGATTGTGCATGTAAGAGAAGGTTATATTAATCTGCAGTTCCTGCCATCGTCCTGTCCAGGTGTAAATAGATAGATGTCCAGTGTGTTAATTCCACAGAGTCTAGTAATAAACCTGAGATTAGCTTTCAATAAGCCACTTTCTACCAACTGAAAAAAACCAAAACGGTCTTATCTCAGTTAGTATTAACTGGCCATATTTAATAATAGCTAGAGATTAACTAATACTTTCTTTTCCTTTACTATCAAGAACCAGTGGACTATATTATACATGAATGGCTTGTAAAATGATTGTTTTATATTTCAGAATGACAAACAAGTTTCTGTACTCAGATTAAAGACTTAAATTTTACAACCATTTCACTTTTACTTATTCCTGAATACAGACCCAGAAGAAACTTAACATATAAAATTCTCTGTCTCTTTTAATGTAATAATCTGATAACATCTTGAAAACATGAGAATTTTTAGGTTAAAGAAAATAGTGCCATAGTGGTAAACCCATTTTAATTTATATGTAAAATGTAATAATTGTTAATTCTGTGCATGTAATAATTGTAACTGTTTATTTGAGGTTTTGAATAATTTTAAACCATCTGCACTTAACATTTTTCTGAAAAATATTTGTTTCCCCTTCACTAGCTTAATAGCAACGAAAGATTACTTCTATCACGAGTATCACCCAGTGTGCTCAAATATTAAGAGGCAGTTGTTGTCTCTTCCCCATATCTTCAGAGCCTGTTGTAACTTACTGTGGAGGTTCCTGGTGGTGTTCTGGATATGCACCACTTCTGCTGCAGCTCCCTTTTATACATACTACAATAAGAATTGCTAATGGAAATAATTCAAGCAGCTGTTGAGGCCTAACTTCAGCTCCTGATCATTTTTTGTTACACCCAGATTCTGAAAAGTGTGGAAAGTCAAAATCTAAAAATATGTAAAGGAGTTTCTCTGGTTAAAGTTAAAACTACAGGTCAAAGAGTTCATTGCTTAAGAAGCCAGAGAGTATGAGTTTGTACAGCAGAATTGATTTTCGTAACTTTTTTTTTTTTAATTTATTTTCCCTGTACACTAAGATGGAAGAAAGCAAAAAGACATTACAAATCTGTTAGTTTATTCACTTTTCCATGCAACACTGCTATTGGCCATTTCATAAAGGTTTGTGACATGTCTTACAGACTTTGTCGTAGAGTTTGTACATATTCAGCATGGCTTTCTCTATGGGTCTCATTCTCAAGTAAGAACTTACTCCCTAAATGTTGCAGCATTTTAGTTGTGTTTTTTGAAGTTAGACCCTCAAGAATTGATACTGGAAACCTGGATCATAACTACATTCCCTTAATTTCATGTGTTTAATCATCCTGGTTAAAATACAAATCCCTTTTCTGAAAAAGGGAGTGAACAATTGTATTTTGAGAAGTGTTTAAAAGTCCAAATGATCTTAAAATACATAAAAAGTAAAAATATGAGGATAAGCCCTCTGAGTTTGTAATTTTTGTGAATAGCCCTACAGTCATTGGAATGTCTGAGTCTATGCCTTGCACAGCAGTCTTAACTGTGGGTTTCAAGAGTTGTGTGCTCTCTCTGAATTATCATAGAATCACAGAATGGTTTGGGTTGGAAGGGACTCCCAAAGATCATCTAGTCCAAGCCCTCTGCCATGGTTGGGGACATCTTTCACTAGATCAGGTTGTTCAAAGTCCCATCCAACCTCACCTTGAACACTTCATTTTAATTTCAAGACAATAATCTTACAACTGAAGGCAGGTAGAAAGGCCCTTATGACATTGTACAATCTCTCATTGAGATTAGTTGTTCTCTCTGTTGCTGTAGTCTGCTAATTATTCAGCGCTTTTTAGGTGAATAAAAGCATATTTTGAAGACAAAAATGGATGAAGGCCATAGAGAAACCAGAAAGAAATGGGAAGTAGAAAAAGGATGTACAGATGGACACTGAAGTAAGACTGAAGTTCTCCATTAAGACACGTGGGATTCTTTCCATTAGATTCCAAGTTTCTTCTTCTGCTCAAATATAAAACTAGCCACAGGCAGCCATAGCATATGTAATCATGTATCATAGAAATTAAATCACATCATTTAGGTGTCTCTTTTTTCAGACAGAATATTTTCTCTTGAACAGGTTGTGTGAAAACTTGGTACATCTTGATAAACAAAAAAAACCCAAAAAAAAACCCAAAAAACCCCATGCTTTAGAAGGCAAGAACAAGTTTCAGCACTGCAGATTCTGCAGATTCTTCACAGAGGAAATGCTGTCTGTCTCCCTTCTCATTGGTTGTTCATTCATTGCAGCTCATGTATTTTCTCGCCTGCATACTGGCATCACAGTTCCTTAGGATCTGTAATGGTGGCAAATACCATAAGTGTAGGAGCTGGATTTTAAGGCTCTAAATTTTTCAAGATGCAAGGCGCTTCTTCTATGTAGAAAATTCCCCAGGTCATAATGCTGTCATTGTTCTCAGTAGGAAACCTTAATTGGCAGAGCTAGTTGGATAAGAGTTGGATTAGCTGGCAGAGTGTTGTCTGGAAAATCTTTCAGCTGTGCAATGTTATCACTTCCCCTACATCCCTCCGCCCCCACCCCTGAGGATTCCTAGCCTACTGCATTTGGTGAGATACATATGTTTTCCCCAGCTACAGGAGCTGTGAAGGGTTCCTCTGGGATATCTAAGTATAAATACCCAAGTGTCTTCAGTTGCTAGGTTATTTTTAGTCAATGGGTGGTTACCAAGTCATCTATAATTGTGCTGTTAAATGTGTCAGAGCAGCTACTGCAAATTGAGGTGCTCCCTGTAACAGGTGGAGCATGTAAAGGAAAATGAGAGAGGGCAAAAGCAACATTTCAGAACTGAACTGCTTAAGGATTTGAATTATATAAGGGGAGATTTCTTGGTAGGCAGATGTGAGGAGGATGATCCATGAGTATAAAGATGAAGTAATATGGGAGCATTGCATGTGGAGGTTTAACACCTGCTGGTAATTAAACCTCAAGTAAGCCGCTCCCCTTTCTCCAGCCCCCATCTGGTGATAGAAGGACAAAAGCAGAGACTGGGTTGAGCTAACAATTTACTGAAAGCAAGCAGCAGTGGAATAAGAAATGCACAGTAGCAGCAGCAGTATTAGTAACAAAAGTATACAAGAGATGGTTCTTTACACACAAAAGGTTTTCACTAACACCTCAGTTTAGTTCCACATGGCTGCTGAGACAAAGACAAGATGGGGGACATTCCTGCAGCTCGGTGGCAGCTCACGGTTATCCTTGAGACAAAGACAAGGTGGTGGACATTCCACAGCCAGCATTCTCCATCCCTGAGCCTGAGACAACAAAAAACAATGATGGCCAAATCCCCAAAACCCTCTGCGTGGTGCTGCCTGCTTTCTGCACCACTGGGTTTGACTGTGGCCAGCAATGCTTGGCCCAGCTCCTGTCTACCCAGCCTGAACTCGGGCTCAGCTCGGGCTCTGCTGCCCCATTCCCCTGGCTGCTTCTCGCACCGGCGCCATGGCACACGCTCGGCTGGGCTCAGGAACAAACAGAACAAAAAGCTGCACTTCTGGAGTATGCTGCCTTTTTTCCTTTCCCTGGACCCAACGCCCCTGGCAGCGATGATGAGAGAGATAGAGAATAGCGATATGGCCACGGCCCGGGGCTCTAGGCTCCCCCTCTGTCAGCAAACCTGGGACACTGCACTACACGTAATGCCTGTGCTGGCACGTTGTGTGATCTCAGATGTGTGTTTTGGGGGAATTTACCAGTGGTTCAAGGGATAAGAGTGGTGTCACAGGACCTCTAACTTCTTAAGCAGCTCCTTTTTCGGTAGTGGCCAAAAGCTGTTACCAAACGGTGACTGCTGTGTGGGAGAATGTTCAGTGAGTTCCCAGAGGAAAACTGTCTACATGGCATCAACTGCTGGCACGAATTACAAATAGAAAAGAGAAAGAAAATCATACCTGGCTAGAAAGTAAGATGGTAGGAGGAAGACGTGAACAGCAAAATAACGCAACTGAAAAGCAAAATGAAACAAAATTACTTTAAAAAAAACCCCAAACAGCAAAAGTTCTAAGTCAACATGCACTGTTAGCAAGGAGATTGCACACTGATAATTCTAAATTATCATAGGCTGTGCTATTCCTTTTATGAATCTGCCACTAGGAGACAGGATGGGAAGCAGCACATAGTCTATCAAAAATATTAAAGATATATTAATATATCACCTAATTTGGTAAGTCAAGTGAAAAAAATTCTAAATTTTAGGTATTCATGGAAAGAGGTAGTCAAATGTATTTGTGGTTCCTATGGTAGCTGCATCATGTCACAAACCAGAGAGCAATAGCATCTCTTTAGATGTTAATTTCTACTCCAGTGGCAGTTACCCAACATCAGCTGAAGATCAGGAATAAAATTTTGAGGACTGCTGTAGTTGTGCCTAGCTCAAAAGCAAAGAAATGCAAACCAGCCATTGGTATGCAGAGAAAAGAGGAGAAAAAAAATACTTAAATGCTGCTAAAACTAATTGGTGGAAATATATTTATCTGTGCTCATTCCTATATACTCAATATATCTTCTATCTTGGTTAGATTCAAAATGGAAAAGGATTTATAATGCTACTTCAGGCATATGTGAAAGATAAACTGGGTGAATTTCAACAAAATAAAATGTTAAACTTAGCATCAGGAGAAACATTCCAGCTGAGAGAACCACTGGGCTGGAATAATCACCTCAAGTGGCTGGTGACAGACTATTGCCTGAGTAACTCAAAAGTAACAAAAATGAAATCCAGTGGGCATTGGCAAAAGTTTGGTCTTGATAACCTAATAATAGCTATTGTCTTCTCTCTTTGTTTTCCAAAGCCAGAAGTAGTTTCCAAATTCATTACTGAAAATGGGTTAACGTCACATCTTGTGCTCCTGCATTCAGATCTGCATTGGCCATGCATAATTTGGAGGTTTATTGCATGAACAGGAGTAAAATAGTTATGCAAAAGGCATTTGACACAGCTGGAAATAGAAGGACTTTATTTCCAGATATGTGGAATACAATCTGAACATGATTGTTTTCCAGGAATTTTAGCACATCTTTATTTATAAAATATCTCAGTAGTGAAGAATAAATCTTACAGAGTCTGGTAGAATCTTTTCACAAAATTAAATGCAGAGTAGAGATAATTTTTTTTAAGTCTCTATACTCGAGGAAAGGCTGCTGTTTTTGCTGCCGAGTTCCAATTTTAGTAATTCTGTAGAACTCGACTGAATTTTTAGTAAAAAGAACAAATGAGCTGCATTACCAAAAGAGAACACACATTTGAAAACTATGCACTTCATTTTTCTGCTGCTTTCTTGTAAGATCTCAGATCTTCTATCTCTTACACATTTGCTCTTGCTCCCTGATTATCAGAAAAATGTATTCCTCACTTCTCTTCCCAGCTGCAAATGCCTTCTCTATCAGAAATGTCTTCCAGCGCCATCACCATCCTTTATCAGCTTTCAGGTGCCCAGCATTGCTCCTTCAACTTTGAAAAGCAATGGGGAAAACCCCTGTGGAATGGTTCCCTAAAAGGAGCTACTGCTAGGATCACAGCTTTCTGCCTCTCTTGCTGGAGATGAAGGGGGTCAGAGCTCTTGACAAGGCCTGGAGATGCAGAGATACATCTGCAAATCTGTTGCGGTCTAAGCAGTTGAAAAGTTGACAGGTGTTATTCCATTAGTTGGGGATGCAAATTTTAATCAGCTGAAAGATAAGGGGGAATTTTTATCAGTGGAATTTATTCAGAAAAGTCTTCCAGAATAGTCTACATGAGTAACTTGAGCTATCTTTAATATTTTATAAATCTTTCTGCAGGTGACAGGTAAAGAAATTGAAAATGGGTATTTTTGAATAGGACTCACCCTATTAGAAAAGTCCAAAGCTATTTAGAAAACACAAACCTGAGTGGATCATATGTAGTACAGCAAGTGGCGTTGCCAGGTACCACTGTCCTCTCAAATGGGAAGTCTTCTGGAATTCCTTGTTGCTATGAGACTGAATATGCCTGTACAGTGTGAGCGCTGAACCAGATTTTGCTCCCACTTCCACTAGTGTGCAAGTAGAGTGACTCCCCTGTGGCCAGGGAGCACAATGCCACGTTCTGATGTTTTGTTTATGAAGGGTCTGATCTAAAGGCCACGGAAACCCAGGAGTATTTGTCTAATTCAGAAGCTCAAAGGAGTAAGACTTGTTAAAATGAGAGAAAACACCATCTTGCACCCTCAAAGGAGCAAGGAACAAGCAGCTGGGGCTTCTGACCCATTGAAGTGGATCTTCATGTGCTTTTAGTCAAAATAGAAAGCAATGAGTAAATTTTTTCAGAAATTTTCTCTCTAAATGCGTTCAAACTAAAAGATATGTATTGCTTATTCTGGACTTTAGAGTGTAAACTCTAAAGTTTGACACTTCTAAAATCCAGTTACCTGTGTGTTTTGAAGCTGCTATGTCGGTGGGGGGGCAGGGTGGGAAAGAGAATTGTTTGCCTAAGTATAAAATGTGTGAATTTTCTTTAGCTACTTGACACTTTTTCTTTCACCCAGAAGACAAATAAATAAACAAAACCCAACTTGAACTGTGCCCAAGCATGGCAAATTTCTCACCAAAGTCTACATTTCAGAATGAAAGATTTACAGTGGAATTTCTCTAGTGTAGCTATGACATTGCTTTAACATTGCATTGCTGTAATCTTCAAATATAGTAAATGCAATACATGGGTTTATAGGGATTTGTGTGAAGTTTAAAATTCAAAAGATGGTTGTTTTTAAGGTTTCTCTGCGCTATCTGTGGAAAATGAAAATGCGCAGGGATGAATTTAAGACACGTCATCAACAGCATGGGAGATGTTTGCCCAGTAAAAATACTGATCTTTTATTAATCTGTCCTTTCAAGCATCTGGAAACCCCTTCCCTGTTCCTTAAAATTAAGCAAATATTTAAATATGAAATATCGCCAAAAAACCCCCCCAAAACAAAACCAACATACCAACAAACCAAAACCCCAATCCACATCATAAATGCAGACGTAACCACGGTGCTATGAAAACAAAGCTCTCAGTCTGCAAGTACTCCCTTACTTGGTTTAAATCAGCAAAACTATGGATGTCTATCCCGGAGAAACCGGGGTAGCTCACTGGCCGCCTGTGCGTTACCGTCGTTGTCAGTGTTGTGCAGCGAACCTACAGCCAGCCCTAGTAGCACCGCAACTTCCAGCGCGTCGCGGAGCTGCGCGGCGGGAGGACGCTCCGCTGTGCCGGCCGGGCCGCGCAGCACCGCCCGCCCCACCGAGGCCGCTCTGGCCGCCGGCCCTCTGCCCGCAGCCTCCGCGGAGCTGCGAACCGCTCCTGCCCTGCCCGCAGCTTCCGCTGCTGGAGCCGCTCTCCCGAATTATGCGTCCGCAGCTCGCTCCGCGCTCCGCCCCGCGGGCAGCGCCGGCCGCGCTGCGGGACACGCACGCTCCGCGGAGCTTGCGCGGCGCAGCGGCGGCGTTTGAACACGGCAGGCGCGGAGCCGCACCGCCTGCGCGGGCAGAGGGCACCGGGAGGGAGCCCGGCTCGGGCAGCCCCCTATGCGGCCGGCAGCACTTCGGTGTGCCGCTGTTAACCCTGTCCTGCCCCGCACCGCCGAGCCGCCGCCGGCCGCCTGTGCGTACCCAGCTCGGTGCCCTGACCGGGCAGCCCCGGCCGTCGGGGCGGCCCCCGGTTGCGGAGCGCCGCGTCTGCCTCTGGCCGAGGCTGCACCACGTCCCGCAGCGGCGCGGCCCCGCATCGCAGCACCGCCCCGGCCTTCCCACCCCCCCGCCCAGCTGCTCTACGGCAGCCGGTGGCCGCGGCAGGGTCCTTCCCCTGGAGTGGGAGGGCGGCAGCAAAATCACAGCCGTGGTATTTCGGGATTTTTTTTTTCTTTTTTTTTTTTTTTTTTTTCTTTTTTGGTGGGCTGGTTTCTCTTGGTTGTTGGGGGTTTTTTGTCGCCTTTTTTTTTTTTTTTTCCTCCACGCTGATTTATTAGATTCTTTCATTTGCACTCCTGTTTTCCGCGGGGATTGCTGCAGCAGAGGCATCAACCTGTAGACAGAGAGCCCGCCGTAGCCCGGCGCGGCCGCTCGCAGGGCGCGTTGCGGAGCCACCGCCGGGGCGCGGCTCCGGGACAGGGTCGACCTCGCGGTTGGACGGCGGGAGAGGGAGCGGGGCCAGCCAGGGCGCCTGGGGCACCTCCAGGGGCCGGAGGTGCGAGCCCAAAGGGAGACCGGCGATCTGTGCAAGAGCCCCTGAGCGGCCCCGTGTCTGCCAGGGACGGCGGGCTGAACGGACTTCCCTCCCGCCCCCCGCACCCGCCCTGGAGAGCATCTCCGAGCCGGGGGAGGAGGAAGAGGGTGCAACAAATTGCCGCTAGCCGAGAGAAGTTGCAGTAAAGAGAGATCCCTCCCTCCCGCTCCCTCCCCTCCCCGCTCGCTCTCTCCTCCTCGAGCCGTGGGAGCGAGCGGCGGAGCGGCGGCCCGACGAGCGAGCGGCACCCGCAGCCCGGCGATGCTGCAGCGGCTCCCGCGGAGCCTCGGCGGGGAGGGCCCGGCCCCTGCGCGCCCCGCGCCGGCCGGCGGCGGCGCGCCCTGAGCGGCGGCGGCGGCCCCGCGCCCCCGCGGCGCAGCGGGCGCTGTTGCGCAACCCTGCCCGGCACTGCCGGCTCCCTGCCCCCGCCGCCGGCTCGGCGCGGCTCCCGCGGAGACGGAGCGCTGATTCATGGGGCCCCGCGCCGGCTGCCTCGGCGAGGAGAGCGCGGCGCTGCCGCTGCCCCCGCGCGGGGTGTGAAGCCCCGGCCCCTCCTCCGCAGCCCCGGGCTCGCCCGCCCTGCTCGGGAGTGTGGTCCCTGCCGGGAGCCGCCGCGCCTGGCGCACAGAGGGAAGCGTTGATGCATCGCTGTGGAAATTCATTGTGTGACTTTCTGGGTATTTACTGAGTTTCAGACCGAGATGCAGCTCTTGAAAGCTTTATGGGCACTAGCAGGAGCAGCGATCTGCTGTTTTCTTATATTTGTCATCCACTCACAGTTTCTTAAAGAAGGTAATTGTATGTGCATGTCTACATATCCTGTTCTTTAATACTAAGATCTTTACGAGGTGCCTTAATTATTTTTACTGTTTCCAGTATGTTCTATTTACAGCAGTGCTTTCACGCTATTTTTCCTTTCCGTTAAAGCCTTCTCAGTTTTGTTGCTTTAGATAATAGGTAGGCTTAGACTTAAATCTTTGGTAAATGTATATATATTACATGTATATATAAATATATATATATGTGAAATCTGTATGATGTTTATATTCCGTCTTTTAGCTGACGTCTCATTTCTTTATGGGGCATATATAGTGTATAGAAAATATTTGTTGCTATCAGATGACCACAAAACAGTGGTCATCATGGGAATATTAATAAACCAAAAAACCCCTTAACAAGTAAACGTCTTATTTTTATACCAAATCAATAGGCATCCTTTGCCTTTTCCTTATTCAGTACATTTTCAATAGATGGCACTAAAGTTCTATGGAAAGGGCAGGGCAGAGCAAATCCTGGGCATTCAGCATCTTCCTTCTCCTCACTGCCCCGAAACGGAAAGAGGCCTTTGCGTGCCTTCAAGGCTCTTGTTTTTTCCACCTTGTAGTCAGAAATTTGTGATTGTAATTTACAGGAGAAAATAATTTGGATTGTGGGGCAGGCTTTCCTTTTATTTTTTTTTTCCCTGCTTGAGTTGGATGGAAAAAGAATTGTTTGATTAAGTGAATAGAGGGATTTTCCTGTGGAGTAAGCCTTGTATTACTCCTTTTTTGTTTTGTTTTCTTTCCTCAAGAAATTAGTATTTTCTTTTTCCCACCTACTGCTAAAATAATTAGTCCATTTGTTACTTTTATTTGCAAACTCTAATCTGAGATTCAAGTGTGAATCCTGAAAAATGTATATATATATTTGGTGGTGCATGGAAAAGTCCAGTCCTGTTTTTTAAGCAGTGTTAACAAAGATAATACAACAATATGAGGATTTTGGTGTACCCATTTTTTCTTTTTTTTAACATTGTAATATTGAGGGTATAGTTGGAGGAAAAGGAGCCAACTCAGCTTGCAGTGCTGGCTGTGTAAAGCAGGGAAAAAACTTTTTTGTGACTGGGACAAAGTTTCACTCAAGTCTGGGCAAAGGGACTACCTTGTAATCACTGAAGTATCAGTACTGATTTTAATTTAGTGTCAGTCTAAGCAAAGTGTGAGACTTTGTGTTTTCACAGATTTTTAAAACCTTTTTCTTCTGAAATTAATAAACTCTGATTTGCCTGATTTGGTTAATTTAGAATCATTATTTGGATACCTCCAGTGCTAAAGATTTCTGCTTTAAGAAACCTACCCATGCTGTAATTGCATTGTGTGCAATGCTTCCCACATAGTGACTTTTTTAACATTCGTTTAAAATGCTCAGACAACTGTATTTTTATATATCTTACTAATGACATGGCCTGTTTTGAGGAGATTTTGCAGAATTTCAGGCTATTTTTTTACACTGTTTGCCATTATACTGTTTTCTTTCTTTGGTCTTTTAGAGCTTGAGGTTTATGTTACTGTAAAAATCCTTAAAAGAAGAAGCATTTTGATTCCCTTAAAATATTTCATCCTGCCTTGTAGGAATACAAAGCTAGCAAATTATTTTATAAAGACAAAACCCATGGCTGTACGTGAAGGACTTTTAACACACTGTACATTTCACTAGCAGTTACAACCATTCTTAATGTGGACCGCAGACAAACTGAAGCTCTTTAGCTTGTTGGATAACTTAATTACATCAGTTTGTTTATATTTGTTCCCGAAGGAGTTCTGGTTTCTTTAGCAATGAGAACTGTATACTGAGTGTAAATTGCATGGATTGGGATAGCTGTCAGACTTTTCTTGACAGGTGCTAATCTCCACAATAGCATTTTGACCCTTTCCATGTAATTACTTCAGCAGTGTATGTATTCCTTCCTCCCTGTAGTTTCAATAGAGACTCTCAATAGTTTGGTGGAGTTGACTGAAAGTCTGCACAGTATGACTGAGTTTTTTCTTTATGAAGAACTTTTAAAATATCCAGTAAAAGGGAATGGTTTAAACATAAGATATTTAAATTAAGGCATATTAGAGAAAGAGAAATTGTAACACTGGATTTTAAGCTATTTGTTGTAAGCAGTTTGCAAAATAAGATTTGCATCTACTTTCTTTTTTTTTTCCTTCATTTTAGAACCTGATGTTTTATGTTGCTTTCAATAAGAAAACAGAGAAAAAGAGAGAGGAAAGAACTAGCAAATAATATACCCATATGCCTACCACATTAGCTTCTTATGTAAATATGTATGAAGAAGAATACATGTGAGATTACCTCACTACCTTTATAAGATTTGAAATAGTTTTCTGATGTCAGAGTTATCGCTTTACATTATAATTTTATAAAAAGTTAGGAATGCTATGTCTCATTGCATGTGATGTTAGATGTTGATTTCTGGCAGAAAGATTAATTTCCCACTGGAACCTAATGAGCTACACAGGCTTGCTGTTTGTAACTTGGCTGTGTGGTCGAATTCCTAAGTTAAATGCTTGGACATTTTAATGTGATTGTTGCTTGTGCAGAAGGATAATTTCTTGTTGTCCCAAAGAACATTCAAATAAGCCACCAGTTTGACTAGCTTGATCAGATTAGCTGATAACACCTATCTCCTGAGACAAGTTGACAGTACAAGTCCATACACCAAACATCTCTTTTGTATGCAAGACAATTGATTCAAGAATAATGACATGTAAAATTAAAGTTCAAATCTGATTTATTAATGCATGGTCTTTCCATTTTTGCATGTTTCATAATATTTACTGCATATTATTTTTCCAGAGCTAGGTATTAACAGAAAACTGACATAATCTTCACTTCATACAAAATTATATAATTACTACATGTACTTTTCTGTGTTCATTTTCCTTTTACTCACTTGGAATTACTGATGTTATGTGGTAGGTTATGCTCTTATGACCTATTAAAACAATGTATTTTTATAATTTCAGTTGTACTCCATGGGGCTATAGTGTGTAGAACTTCCATGACACCCAGCTGAAACTTTTTACCAGAACCAAATTCTCCTTCAGTCCCATTCATAAACATGAGATTTTATGTTGCAACAGTCAACTGAGACTTTTTTTTCATAATTTATGTAAATTTCGTGTTGATTTTGTGCTGAAGTGGGCCTGTCTTAATTCTTAAATATTTTTATAAACATTTGTGAATTGAGGCAGTTTGGTAGTAGCATTACATTACTACCGTATAAATGGTGTTAAGAAACAATGAATGCTTGTTCTGAGATGAGTGGGAAAGAGCTGTTTAAATGTCTATTTTCATGAATATGTTTTTTCAGGAAGTGAAGAATGGGTGACACAGGGTGCCATTTTTCCACACTTAGGCTTTTGTGTGGAAATACAGGTTGTCCTGTGGCTAATCCGTTCCCCTATGTCCAATCTGTCCTTCAGTGTTTCTAAAAGATGAATAGAGCTGTGAACCCAGAAAAGGGTATTGTGATATTTAATTGCAGTCCCATGCCTGTCTGATCTTCCTGCAAAGCAGTTTAACATACTCTAGTCAGCTTTAGTCAATATGAAGGAGCGTTTAAAATTTCAGTATCTAAAACTTTTTGCATACACTATTGAAAATTAAAAGTAACCAAGTATATTCATTATTCATGTCTGGTTTTAAGTGATTCATTATCTAATATTGTTTAACACATTTATTCAAAGAGAAATGAAAAACGTTTGGGTTGATGTTACACCCCATCAGTTGTGGGAACTCCTTTGCCCCCGACAAAGACCTCTTTCACATACTAGAACTTTTAACCATTCAGACACTGGAGTAATGAAAAAAGGTAAAGGATACAGTTTCTGAATGTGTCTTTGAGTCTTATGGAAAGTAGGGCAGTTAGGGACTAACTTCAGAAGGATATGTGTACATGAGAGCCAAGGTGTGTTACAGCCCTGCATATACTTCAAAGCTTTTTTTTAAAGTGTGCTGATAGCTCATTAAGAGATAGAAATGTCTAATTTATCAAAATATCAATTTCATATTTTGAATGGTTTAGGAGATTTGGGTGATGTTAGCTTTGTTTGGAGAGGGACTGCACAGAAGCAGATTCAATCTCAAGAATCTTGCTTAAAGTGTAGAGGATTGGAATATTCAGATCCCAAACCCATGTTTCTAATTTGGTGGGTAGATGTTCAGTAAGCTCTGTAAAATAAGGTGATTTTCTGTTGATACACTGCAATAGTTGGGACAAGAGAATTCCAGTACTTCTTTTATAACCAGATGATTATGGCTATAAATCAAAATTTAGTATAATTTGTGCAACCTTTGTGTATACTTATATATATTAATAAGGTATCTGTTTAACAATTTTTTCATAATAATCTTCCCCCCCCTTACCCCCCCCCCCCCCACCTTGGGCAAAAATTAGAAATTATTGGTTACACTTGTGGGCACTTCTGTGTCAATTCTATTTATAGGAATTGGTGTCACAATAGTGAAAAATACTACAGCGCTTTTTAAAAAAAGAGTGCAATATTACACATAATAAATTGGCGAAGTTTTATACTTACTATCTTTTTCCTGTCACTTTTTATACAGATTTAAACACTTTATCCTGCTCTAAAACTACAGGAAAAGCTTTATGCATATTTTTGGTTTTAGCATGTACATTTTGACACTGACAATAATAACGCATATATTCTATTTAGCTGTGTAACCCTAAATAACTCTGTTACTTCTCTGCTAATGTTTGCAGATGTCTACTGATAGTATACCCAAGATGATTTTTTTGAAGAGCTTTCTGTTCATATAACCTGATGGCTTGAGGAAGCTGGTATTGCTAATGTTTACTGCTGTGTGAAACCTTTTGAGGAAAGGAATTGTTATCTTCTAAAACCTTTTGAGCCTTTGGCCCTCAAAATTTTCCTAGAAAGGACTTGAATGTGACTTAATACGACAGATAATACTGCTATCCTTTCATTTTTCTTTTATCTTTTGAACATAAAAAACATACTTGGACCAGCTAAACACAGAAAGATAATTGCTTTTTAGAATATGGGGGAAAAAAAGATTGGTTTATTTTATTTTTTCAGTTTTCCCTTCTATGCTTTGCCTGTGTCTCAAACCAGTAAGATACCTTGCATACCAGATGTGCTGCATATGTTACCTATATATAGTAAAACTGAGTTGGGGACAGTATGTCCAAGCTGCAGATTTGCTAAAGAGTGTGTTACATTTAACACCCTGTAGTATAATTTTTTCTACTGTCTATCTTCCATACATTTTTTGGGAGGGGTGTTGTGAAGAGGCAGGTATGAAGGATATTTTCAGCGCCGGACATCAGGGTAGAGAGAGACATAGAATGCACAAGTGGAAGGTTTACTCTTCCCATCCAGGAAACAGAATTGATGGTTGGAAAGCCCTAAACTTGAATAAGGGCTACATGGGAAAGAGAATGTGGAAGGTATCCAGTCTTTCTTTGCATTTTTGACATAGTTTTATGGCAACTACATAGAATTAAGACCCAGTTCAGTGGCTGTGTGATGGTGTATGGCACACTGGAGCTGCAGCAAAATGAGACCTCTTGCTTTGAGATAAAATATCTTTGTATTTGAAATTTTTTTATCTTTCCAGTCTGGTTTTTTTTGTTTCTTTGTCTGTTTTTTCAGTAGGATTAGAGGGGTGTAGCAGTGAAAGGAAGCAATGCAGACAAAATTCTCAATCATTTTCTTTTCAGGGAGGCAGGAAAGATGTGGCATCTGCTGTGCTGGGATGTACCAAGAGGGGGAGTCTGACAGGTTTTCTACCAATGGGAGGAAGCTTTGAAATAGTCTTTCACTTTGGGTGTTTAATATGAACGACTTGTATGTCTTCACAGGGAGCTGCACCATCGATAGTATAAATCTCGTTTTCCTGACTGAGCAACTTAAAAAAAGCCATTAGTAAGAGATTTTTCAGTAGCCTTTTTACGATTGCCTGTTTTCATAGCCCAAGAGCACAAGTGATGAATTATTGACCTTTCTCAGCATTTATCAGCACTACCTGTTCCTGAAGGCAGTACCATAGACTGGTGTGAGTCACATCATACAAAAGTGCATGATTTTTAGATCTGTTGGTTAATATTTATTTTTCTCGTTTCTTAGCAAGCATACACTGTATCAAATATTAAACTGCCCAAACAAGAGACACACAACTGAGACTTTTTGAAACTGAACTAAAAAGGCCAAATGAAAAAAAAAGCATGAATTTACAAGTTGAGTTCAATATAATGTTGCTGAGAGAAGCCATATTTTTTTAAAATTCACTAGTCAGAATAAAGATAAAATTATTCTCTTCACATGCATATTTTAAAAAAGTTATTTATAATCACATGAAGAAAAAACACAACACAATTGTACTAATTAAAGTATTTGTTTTCTGGTAGTATTTAGATATGCCAGTTGGAATTGATCACTTAGCTGAGTATGGCTGGCCAGCTGGGCTATCTATTCCACCCAGTATTGCACTTTAGTGAAGATTTATTTTTCTTAGAAATTATATCCTTGTGCTACTTAGAACCCATAGTGATAGTATGTTCTGTTTAGTAAAATCCTGTTATTTGCCTAAATGTGTTTTCTGTGCTTGTTCTAGAAATCCAGGACAACATAGTGAATCTGCCTATTCATTATATTATACCTTTGGCACCACATCAGTTCACAAGTAAATCTTACTCAGAGCAATAGATCTTCCTACTAATTGTTGTTAGTCTTGTGAAAAGCAGTGAGTAACATGTTTGGAATATGTCCAAACAGGAAATTAACATAGAAATAAACAATACTAATATTTTCTTGAGGCAGACTGTGTAATAATGTGTGTTTTCACATGAGTGATGTATTATTTTTGACCATATTAAGGAAAGGCGATTGTATTAATTTATCAGATTAAAAAAGGTATTTGTAATATGCAAGTACTTTTTGAACCTCAGCTTCTTTCTAATGTTCCAGAAAGCTATGTGGTGTTTCGAAGTCTGGGTGTTTAATTGCAGTCACACATGAGAAAAGATTAAGTGGATCCACAGGAGAACAAAGGGAATAGCTAAATCTTTAGGAGATATGACCTAGAAAAAAGAACTAAAACCACTAGTGTTACCAAGTTTAGAGAAGAGATTACTAGCATGGTAAGAGATTTTAGTGGGTAAAATTCTACTTTGAGAATAACAAACCATCCTTTCTAGAAAGTGGGAAGATTACAAGAAGCAAAGAATGCAAACTGATTCGATGGAAATTTAAGCTAGACATTGGGAAAGGTCACAGCAGGACAGACTTATGCTGGTATTTTAGAGAGGATTTGCCATTGGCAAGAACAGTTAAGCATTGAAATAGATTTTCTTGAGAAGTTGTGGAATAGGAGAGTTTTATTTTCAGATTACAATCTTGTCTGTTGGGAACAGTATTCTTAAATTGAAGCAGACAGGTGGACTAGATGATTTCTTGAAGTCCCTTGAAGTCTGATTCTCTGAAATGTGAACTTACCTAAAACTTAGGAAGGTGAAAGATATTTAAACATTTAACTTTAAGGCAATTTTCTGTTGGCTGCTGAAGTCAATAGGCTCATGAGAAATTCTCCTAGGGTCTGAAAGTATCAGAGAATAAAAAAACTCCAAGAAATCAGCCAGAGTTTCAAGGATTTTATTAGCTAAGTCGTACCTTTTTTTTGAGTTGCATATGTAATTTAAAAACAAAACAACAGAAAATATCATGATTCATGTAAATAGAGGTTACTTTTTTAAGTACTATTTATGTTGCAGCTGTTTAGGACTTAAAGGTGTCCTGAATCAGGACCATGCTCTCTGTTTGTGCTTCTTCATGTGCATGAGCAGTGAAATAGAGATATTAGTCTAATTCATGTTTTGGTGTTTTTTATGAAATGGGAATTTGTGATAAGGATTGTTTGTTTCTGCCAGTCTACTGCTCTTATGTTATGTGAAGAGCTTATCTCCAGGTTACCCTATGGCTACTCTGACCTCTGGTATGGGAAACCTGCCCCAGAACAGGGTGAGCTGCAAATGGCTTTGTGAAGTTCTCTGTTAACATGTGCCTTTTTGATGCTGTGGGTGATTAAAAGCTTTGTGTTCACTGCAGTCTGCAGTGGTGTGTATCTTGATGAGGTACTGTCCAATTTTTAGATGTCTGTGTAGTTCCAAATCCAGTAGCAAAAGGAGAATTAGGAATTTGTGCTGACAGAAATGCTTGTGGGTTTATATAAGGACAGGAGGAGATCACTCACTAATTACCATCACAGAAAAATTCTTCTTAATAAAAATTAATTCTGGCAAGAATTAGTTTAATTTATTGCCAGTGAAAATCAGAGTAGAGTCACAAGAAACAAACCCAAATCTTAAAACATCTTCACCCCCTGACTCCCTTCTTCTTGGGCTTCACTTTGCTCCCAATTTTTCTGCCTTCTCCCCTGAGTGGTGCAAGGGGATGGGGAAGAGGGGTTGCAGTCAGTTCATCACACATAATCTCTGTTGCTCCTTCCTCTTCATACGCTTACTCATCTCCAGCCTGGGGTTCCTCCTGTGGAAGACAGTCTTCCACAAACTTCTCCTGCATGGGTCCTTCCATGGGGTTAGTCAATCAGGGACAGACTGCTGCAGCATGGGCTCCTTTCTCCCTGGATCAATGGGTCTTGCCAGGAGCCTGCTCCATTGTAAGCTTGCTGTAAGGCCACAGCCTGCCTTGGACATCCGTCTGTTGTAACCTAGGGGATCCTTCAGAGGCTGCAGGGGGGTCTCTGCTCTGCTGTGGATCCCCATGGACTGCTGGGGTCAGCATGCCTCACCATGGTCTTCACAGGAATCTCTGCTCTGACACTTGGACAACCTTCTTGCCCTTCTTCACTGGCCTTGGTGTCAGCAGGGCTGTTTGTTTCTCTCCCATATTCTCCCTCCTCTTTTTCGAATGCTGCTGGTGTTGCAATATGTTGTTGCAGAGGTGCTGCCACCATCACTGCTGGACTCAGTTCTGGCCAGCTGTGTGCCCATCGTGGAACCAGTTGGCATTGGCTTCCTTGGACACAGGGGAAGCTCCTAGCAGCTTCTCACAAAAGACATCCCTAAAGCTGCCCCATCTCTCTCCAAACACTGCCATGCAAACCAAATATAGTCCACAGCTTGCACTTGGAGCAAGTTCTGTGTGGAATTACTTCGTGTCTGTGGAACAGTTATGCACTACTGAGATTTTCTACTTAGAGGTGTAGAAGACCTGGACAACTAGTTCTTGTTTTCTTGAGCAGCACTAACATTTCTTAAAATACAGGAAATAAAAAAGTTTTTTGAAGTTACTGTAGTGCGAGTTAAAATTTCTTTGTCCCTTTACACTAGTTTTTGAAAAAGCGCTTGCATTTTATATGGTTTTATGTTGACTGCTAATTAATCCTGATAACAATGTTATATATTTTGAAATTTGCTACTGTTTTTATTGTAATAAATTACAAATTTTTTTCTGCATTATTCTTTCAATACAAATTTATGGCTTTAAGGAAGAAGAAAACCAAACCTCTGCTCCGTTATTCAGAATTACACATGTTTTAGAGATGAATCTGGGAATAGATTTAGCCTCAAGAGAATCAAACAGTTGTTTGAAATGGTCAATGCTTGAGTATCAACTTGCTGATGGCTATGAACTAATTGAGATTAAACTAAAATGGTTTTGAAGATGCGTTCTCTTCCCGTGCATCAGCTGGTCCCGTTATCTGTTAATCCTTTAAAAGTATTATTTAGTCGTTAAGAAAAATGAATGTTCTTTTTTATTCCTCTTTTGTTGTAGTTTTTTCCTTTGTTTTTATAATACATGCTGGTAGACGAAGTAAAGAGTCTTCAGCTTCATTTATTGTGAAAAGATCTTGTAACTGTTTTAAGCATTTTTGTGTACTTGGCTATAAAACTATATAGATTGTACCAGATGCTACCTTATCTTATTTTATAGAATTATAATGGATGCTGATGAGTTTTAGATGCAAGCCTTTAAAGATAAAAATCACATTGCTGTGTATAATTTTCTTTGGTAGAATATAGTAACAGCCTCATTTTGTTGACTCTTTTCACCTTTCCATTATTTTGATTAACACTTTGATTAACATTTTAGTAAAACTTTTTGTATTTTAATATTCTAAGAAGTTTTATGTCTTCTCTATAGACTATTAAAATGTTAAAAATGTATTTTACTTGTTATTTAGAGAATAGTGTCATGGTTTTCAGGTGGGCTGGAGACCCAAGAACTCCCATTACCTGCAGTTAGAGGCTGTATGATAAAACATGGATTCAGCATTTTCTTGGCCATGTCCACCTACTAATTTAATGTCAAGGCCCAACAGATTTATTATAATTCCTGGTTAATTCATAACTAGACAAATATCCCTTTTTTAATATATATATAGACATCACTTGTAGTGTTAAGTATTTATAAAAAAAGGCATTATATGCTTAATTAGCAGAATTTTTAAATTTTTCTTGCACTTTTCTGATCCCAAAAGCATTTTGCAAACCACACATGACTTTTCACTTAAGCAAACTTCGGTGACAGCCTTAAGAAAGTAAATCTGTAAGGTATGAATGTTAAAGGGGATAATGTGATTGCTTGGTCCTAGGAATGAAGTCTTGTCTCCATTGAAATTGAAGTTGAACTTCTTGCTGTTTTCATTTATGCTCCTGTGCAGCATTGAGGTTCTACTTTGGTATATTTCTGGCTTGGTTTATTGACCTGGGAGTGTCCTTTCCATCTGTAAGGTGTGTGAAAAGAATGCCTTTGGAAGATAATCCCTCCTGAAACTCTTTGAAAACAAGTGACTAAAGAATGTATTTAATTGATAAAGGATGTATTTAAGGTTCTGCTTCACACTACAATTTCCTGTCCCATACTTGGGCACTGCAGCTCCTGATGACACTGTTTTCTGATGCTAAAGTGAGGTTATTTTCCTTATTCCAGAGATCCTAAAAGTTATGTCTGTTGTGCAACTTCATACTCCAGTGCAGTGAATTATTAGTGTTAGTAGTATGTGCTTCTACTTAATTATGCACTTAGGCCTTATCTAGAGCCAGAACCATATTCTTGCAGTCACTTAGCAAATCTTGAGACACTCGCTGTTCACAGAAGTGCAAGAAAAAGATTGTTAAATTATACATGAGCAAGCAGTTAAAATAACAGAAGTTATGAAATATCATTTCTCCTCAGTGTCTCTTCACAGGCATAATGCTTTTCATCATCTAGAATTGCTGAATTTCTTTAGTATATCTTGTCTACTTTTAGTTTCTCTCTTGCATGCTCTCCCAAGAGAGTGCAGCTTTCTTCTGCATGCACCCCATGGGAACATGGACAAAAAAGGAGATGGTCAAGGGATCTCATGATTCTGAACACTGGGTTTTTTTCCCTTAGTTTCTAGGCTCTCTCTCTCTCTCAAAAATTCCATGTTTGCTCTGCCTGTGTGCTTATATAAGTAGAGCCTTGACTACTACTAGTCCCTCTATTCATTATAAAATTGTTACAGTCTGATTTTTAGTTTAGAACAAGGCTGGCTGCAGGATCTAGTTAACTGGACATTAAGGTTTTGTGCATTAGCTAATCAATTACCATTATCCTGATTTAATTTGGTTACAATATTGTCTGAGTAGAGAACTAGGATGAACATGGACTTCGTGCCCTTTTTATAAGTCATTTGTCTGTGCTAGATGGTTATTTTTCACTAGATTACTTGGTTGCAAACTTCCAGACAGCTGGTCCCTTAGGAAGACAGCACAGATCACAGAATCATGGAGTGGTTTGGGTTGGAAGGGACCTTAGAAATTATCTATTTTAATCCCCTTCCATAAGCAGGGACACCTTTTACTAGACCAGGTTGCTTAGATGCCCATGGTGAGGAGACCAAGTTTTATATGTTCTTAACCTCCTACATTTTCACATGCATTTTATTGTATTATGTTTTAAAGTTTTCTTCCTCACTTTTGTGAGCTCCAATATGATAACAGCTAAAATGCATTAGATTTATAATAATTTTTAATATTAAACTCAGGTCATAGACAAAATGTGTTTTGTAATGGTGTGAAATAAATTGAAAGCCTCTATTTATTACAGGTATTTTAATGAGTAGATTGAAAATTCTTGTTGGTTTACAAGTTGAGATTTGCAAGTCTTTTTTTCAGCAGACAAGAAATGGGAATCAAATTAAAAGAAGTAGCTTTTCTCTCAGATTCATTCTAATGCTGTGACTCTCTGACATGATGATGAAGATGTGAGATCTGTCTCTAGGCTTACATAATTCCTGTAATATTCACTGTAACAAGAACTGCAGACACCTGTGCATCTTAAGGCAGGCAGGTTCTTGAATTCAGTAAATCTGTGCAGTACTAGAGAGGCATATCAAAACACAATTTTCTTCATAAAAAAACAGAGCAGTCATACTTTCTTTTCCAGATTTTTGAATTTTTGTTACAAAAAAGAGGAAAAAAACACGATAAAATAGGTTTTTAATGGAATTAGTAAAAAGAGCAAGAAAAGGACTGAAATGTGCAGCATATTTTCATTTTCTAGGAGTTTATAATTGTAAAAGTCAAAGAGAGAAACCTTTGCCATAGAACTCGTTTGATTGCTTTCTCCTGCACTTATTTATTGTTATGGTGTAAAACCAAGATTGAGCAGAGATGTGCTTACAAACTGTGATTTAATCCCAACTTCTCACTGTAGCTTCATCTTTTAACATAAACATAAGCCATTTAAAATAAAAAGCTGTTCTGATTCCATATATGAGAAAAAATTATGTGCAAACACAAAGGAAATACAGAGTTTGTATTGAAGCCTCAATGTTAATTTACATTTTGAGAAAACAAAAGTTGCTATAGTAACATGTAGGTTGCAAAAAGTTTCTAAATCTGATGTATTAGACTTAGGAAACTCTTAACTTGCATGATGTTACTCTAGTTTTGTGACTAAGATCATAATTCTATGTATTTGGCCACAAATTTGTGCAAAACATAAAAAAAATAAATGCAGGCATTAGTAAGTTATGCAAACGGAGTCTTTTCCAATCAGCTTCCTAATTATGTTGTTCCTAAGATAATTGTTGTTTTGAATCTTTTTCCCTGAAAAATATGTAGAATATATAGGTGCTTTTCAGTATAAGATTTTGTTGCATCTCTGTTGCTCAAATTGATGATGTTGATGATTTTTAAACATGCAGGGCACTATATTCTGTCAGTTCCCATAAATTTCTTTTTAATCCTATTAAAATGGCTAAATTTTTTCTCCAGAACAAACTTGCATAAAATATTTTTATAGGTAACAGGGCTTTGCTGAACAGATTTAAAGATAGAGTTTAGTAATGGGATTAATTTTTTGGTTTTTTACAAGGCCAGTTTTAATACTCTGCACTGTATTGTAAACTCTACTTCTGAGTGCCATTGGCTGCTTTGTTACCTTTCTAACTCCACGTGCAGCCAAACTGAGCAAATACTTTCATGGAGCCATTTTCAGGGTCAGTTTTTTAACTAATTAATTTACTGCATATCTCAACTCTGAGCAAACAGCCAGTTTTTATTTTCAGTGCTACTTATATATTTAAAACTGATTGGGAATTATGTCTGAAATAATGTTTTCACCCAACCATTGCCTAATGGTTTCTGTCTGTGTTGGGTCCATCCCTACTGATGATGACCTTTTGACTGGTGGAAGGTTTAAGCTATGTGTCACTTTTTAAGGTGAAGTTTATGTCTGATACAGTTGAGTGTTATAGCTTGGGTTAATATTTCCACACTGGTGTCTTAGATTTAAAAATAGATCTCATTTTTACATATGTTAAATGTAATAACAGGAAGTACTTGTGACTAGATAGCACTAAGGTATACCACCATTACCATTTTTCATCTTCAGATCTGTTGCAAAGTCTCCTTTCCCATTATGAATTTTTAGTATATATATGTTTTTAGTTAGCATTTTTTCTTTCCTATAGACTCATAGAAAGTAAGTCAAAAAGCACACAGCAGATCTGAGTACACCTGGACAATTATTTTGCTTTCAGACCTCTCAGGATGGAAATTCTACCGCTTTCCCAGATTTTCATGCTGCACTCATCTGTTATGTCTGCATTTACTCTTGAGTGGTTGCTGTGGTATCAATCATTTTGTCATGTGGGGAGGCTGGAGCAGAAAGCACACACACACACATACAGAGCTCTTTGAAATCCTAACATACTTAACCCAATTAAATTGTAAAGATAGTACTTTATGCATGATTGCTGGGTTGCAGTTCCAGAATGTGGTGAAAAGCAAATCAAAAAGCAGTGTTCAGTTGCTGCTGGGGAGGAGGAACACTTGCTGAGGACACCCAGAATCAGTGATGAGGTGTGGCATCCCTAGCTGAGAAGGCACAATCCTTTCATTCCTTGGCCTCTGCCCCTGAGGGAGCAGCAGCCATTTTTCTATGCCTTTTTTTTTTTTTTTTTTAAATATTTGCACCTTGTACAAGGGTGTTTTACATGTGCGAGATGGATGTTCGCTGGTTTTCCTTATTAGGCTGTTGCTGCTGAACTCACAAAGCTCACATTCCTTCAGTAACCAGTGACAGGCCATGATTTGGCTCTTTCTGCTCCTATGCTCAAGATTTTACATCCTGGGAGGCCCCTACTTCATTAACATCAAAATGGCCTCTTGTACTGCCCTGGCTACTCATCCTCTGCTTTCCCAAAATATCCCACGTCAACAGACTACTAGTGGTTTTAGAGGTTACCAAGGGTTGCTATTTAATGTATTCCAGAGTTTTTAAACGCAAGTCCGTGCATTTTACTGTTTAGGAGTAGCATCCATGAAGCTCTGACCACCCCTGTGGTTGTCCAGGATTTGCAACATGTCTTGTGAGCACAGTTCATAACAATTCAGTTTGATACTATGACTAATGTCTTTGTGCTGATGCTTTGCTTCCCATGGAATGGTAAATGTCTAAGGGAGAATTTTACTGATTGTTTTCCTGTTTTAAAAATACATTAATTCCTCTTCATTTGAAGTATAGAAGGTGTTCAGGGAAGCACTTTGAAGGTACTCATAACTGCAAATTATTGAAGGTATTCAAAACAGCAAATCTTGCTCTCCTGAAAGTTTTGAATGAGGTCACTAGCAAATCTCTGTCCAATGGGATATAAAAAGTAATGTTTTAAATCCACTTTTACGGAAACATTTGGTACTTGGGAGTATTTAGGACACGCAGTTGCTACTGTTGACAATCTTGAGTATTTTTGAAAATCATCCATCTCTAATTGCTGCTCTGTGCAGTCTAACTTTGTGTTTCTGTTTTCCAAAGTCTTGGCAAATATGTAGCTTATTTCTTTATGGTAGAGACTATAACTAAATTTCATGTTAGAGGGCAAAGTCTATGAGGAAATATTCCTCGCATGTGCTTAGCTAAGGTCCGTGTTGTGCATTTTTGTATCAGGGTGCTGTGAAGATGGCAGCTCTCCAGGGATGGGGTGCAGAGAGTGTTGGGGCCCCCCAGGAGACCTGGCAGCCAGGACCTGTCCCACCACAGCCCAGAGCCAGGGGCACAGGGACATTGCCAGTCCTGGGAACAGGGACAAGCCAGGCTGGCTCATGGCTGGACAGGGAAGGGCTGTAGGGGCCTGGAGAGCACCTCTACTGTGGCATCACTGGATTAGGGGACATTGGTACCTTCAGGGCCCTGATATTGTGTTTGTTTTTTGTAGCTGGTCCACTAAGCAAGTCTCTTGAATGTGCTCTGAATGTGCCAGGAGACTGCCAGCATCCACTGACACACTGCATTTTGCATTTTTGCATATTATGTGGCAGACATATACTTGTCTTTTAAAGGCCATGCAGATTACTCTGTGAATGTGGTAATGGGCCCTGCAAGAGCTCAGTGTGGACTGGCACTTGAAGATAAATGAGGCCCTGTGCTTGGGGTGACTGATACATTGCTGCACGATGTCAGTTCTTCGAGGAAGTAGGATCTGTGCTTCTGAAAATGTCACTTCTTCAGAAGAATAGAAAAGGAATGCAAGAATGGAGGGTTAATACTGAATTGAACTGTATTGGACTTCCTTTCATGTTATCTAACTGATGTGATCAGTTACGCCCTCCTTCTCTAAACTGTGTTACAGTGAAAGGTTTGTTACATTTTAATCGTACCTGAAAGTCTTAGAAAGGCACGAGCTGACTTGTGTGGATGTGACTTTGTGAAGCATTTTGGGATGCAGGATACACTGCAGGATACTTTTAAACTAGTACTTTTATCTCCTTTCCATTTTCATTCATTCCACCTCATGCTTCAGACAATGAATAACATTGAATATGGGACAGCATAATTTCATCTACAATGAATGGACTATGTTGCCATGACACAGAGTTTAGGAATCACTGCAGTATCACATAGAAGGACACACTTAAAAGTAGCAAAAGTACATAGTTTCACATTGCGATCTTAAATTATAGAAATTAGGTGCAAACTATGCATGGTTAAATTGTTTATTCCTCTTTCTGTATTGATTATTGTGATATTGCAACAATATGATTTGCATCCTCACAAGTAAAATAATACTTGACTGTACTTGTGACAGTGATAATGTAGCTCATATTTCAGATATTGTGTGCTTAACTCATATATAACCATATTGATTCATTAAAGTGCCCTTTGTATTACTGTATGCAAAAGACAGCCTGCAATGTCAATGAGACCCACATTGTCCTTCTGGGGGATGATTTACATAGTCTGCAATTATGATTTCTCAAAGGACATTTGATAGCACTGTGCTATGCTGCAGGTAAATGAGTAACCAGAACTCTTGGAAATTCATTCAGCTTGAACAGTGTGTACTCTTTTTAAATTCTGCAAATAACTCAGATCATATCTGTGTGCAGTGAATGTGCAATGTACAATGAAGCTTTGCTGGTCATCCCTTTCTACCAAGGCTTTACTTTGTATTTTGGTTGTGTCACAGTCCAGCTGTCCTGGAAGTTTATGTACAGTTTTGAGGCTTGACAGGCTTAAATGCATATTTGTGGATGGTAGTTTGACCAAATTTCAGTATAGCTAGAAGGGTGACTGCTAGCAGCAGTGTGGATGTGCTATACTTGTGAGGGATCTTGCTTACATGTTTGTATGAAATGTGCTCTTGGTTCTCAGTTGTATAGAATGACTGAAATTTGGGGTTTGGATGAAAATAGGAAATACTGTGATCACATACATGGTATACTTATTGAATTTTCAGTGAAAGAAAGTGGTGAAAGGGTTATTTATATTTGGGATGCATGCTTTCCATGTTCTACACATAAAAAAAATTCTGATTTATATATCTTTACTTTTCAGTGGTGAAACTTGAATTGACGTGTTTAAAGTGCGTGTTTATGCTCTGAGGTATTGGGTATACATCTACTGTGAACATGAAACTTAAAAATATGTCATAAATACTTTAGGGAAGGGACTTGAATGATATGACTAAATACTTATTAGTATATGTCATTGATTCTAATGAACCTCGTTTTTCAAAGGTTTGTAACAAGGGGTGGAAGATGGAGACTAATTCTAGACCTGCCAGCTAGTCAAAGACAATTGCTGCCTATAGTCAGTAGATTCTGAACTTGCACACTGAAGTATTTGTTGGCAAAAATCTTCATCAGCCCTAACTAAAAGTATAGTGTTTCCTTATAAATGTAAAGTTAATAGTCTCAAACACTGTAGGTCCCATCTCTCTTTTGATCAGCTCTACAACTGTTCTGTTGCTCAAGCCCTTTTACTCTCTTGCCCTTTCCCAACATTTTTTCCTCTAATTAAATTTTTCGAGTTGAGCACTAGAACTTTGTAGGCCATACCAGCCAACTACATTATATCCCGTCTATAAACTGGGTTTGTTGAAGATTTTTTCACCTCTTAGTCTCATCATAGGCTATTTCAGATTTTCATTGCTTTTTTTACTGGAAAGCTGGTTTTTTCCACCTTAATTTAGTTGTCATAGTGTCCATTTACTATTTTACACTTTCCCTCATTCCAGTATGTGTACCCACTTAAGATATTAATATACCTTTTTTCCCTTCTTAGCCTTTGTTTTGCCCTGCTGAAAAAAAAATAGATATTTTCCAGTTTTACTTCAGAATGTGCACATTTAGTACCCTTGTCATTACTTCTTTTCCCCATAAACAGTGGCTTGAAAAAGTATAATCTTACCTTAAGCATCTTGCAGTGGTGTTGAATGCTAATAATAATACTTTCCTCTCTTTTTTTAGCATCACCTCTCACATTCCCATTTGTTAGGATAGCAGTTGTCCTTTCACAGCCACATAAAGGTGATAGTATACCATGAATCTGTCATCAGTTCATCATTTTAGTCCTTTTTTTCTCCTCTGTCATTTCCAACCAGTAAATTCCCACATTTTTCATTTCAATTATTTTTAGTTCCTGCCTACTTGGCTTTCCATTTCATTGTTCTCATCCCACTTCTGTTAAACCCATCATCAGAAAGGCATTCAGTTCTTCCTATGTTGTATTTTAAGCTTTTATTGTATTAACTATGCATCTAAAATTTGTGTTTCAGAATTCTTTTGAGCTTCTAATTCAGAGGTACAATAAAAAAATCAGTAACCAAATTTGCAGTAATGTTTTATTTTGCACATAAAAGGCACTGGGGAAAAAAGCAAAATGTAAGATCTGATATGGGTTTAAACTGGCATTTGGAGATTAGATTTCCAAACTAAAACTGTTGTCTACATGTCTGAAGACTTGATCAAGAGTGGTATATGATGGTATGATTAGCTCATGTTTTTAGGACTTCCATCTTGTAATATTCCAGGCTTTCATAATTAAATTAGAAAAGCATGTTCGTTTTTCTTTTTTTTTTTTCCTCAAAACTGAAGTCAGTGGTTGGTTTAGTTGTTATATTAAATGAATAACTCTCTATTTATCCTCTGTATTTTGTCTTCTTGCATGTAATTATAAAACCACTCAAAATGCGTGATGGTTTTCACTTAGTGAGTTTAGGAAAAGGTATGAACAGAAGAATTAGTGGGGTTATTTGTTCTCTGGCA
This sequence comes from Brachypodius melanocephalos, assembly GCA_013398615.1. NCBI lineage: Eukaryota > Metazoa > Chordata > Aves > Passeriformes > Pycnonotidae > Brachypodius > Brachypodius melanocephalos. The sequence continues at coordinate 2,786,667 of VZSR01001299.1, read as the reverse complement.
GTTGCACAACAATATTTTCTTTTCTTTTTTGATACCTGCTGTTTGAGAAATGTAGTTTGGAATTGCTATGGCTTTTATGTCTACAAAGAAAAGCTTAGTGTCTTGTGAATTAGACTGGATATTTTCCAGTATATTAAGGACATAGGCTTTTCAAGTTGTTCTTTCATTTTTCAGTATTTTTTACTGCAAATAGGTGATCAGGGCGTATGAGAGAAAGGAGAGGAATAATTTCAGAGGTTTTGTTTGCCATTTTTTTTAAATTAAGAACTCCTGTAAATTGCCTAGGCCTGAAAAGACCCTACTGAATAAAGTAGAAACAGTTAAAGATGAATTGTGGTAGAAAAGCTTTGGGTTTTGGTAATGAAATACCTGTCTTGATTAAAAAACAAAACCAAAAACAAACAAATACAAACACAAGCACAAACAAACAAATCCCCCAGAATAAACTCACACCATTTTTAGCAACCGAGTAGGTGAAATTAGATTCCCAAATACTTATAGTTTCTTAGGGATGACTGTTTCAAATTGCTTGCTTCTTTCAATTGGGAAGGAACATCTTAACTTCTCTTTTCAGACAAGTTGAAGTAACTACAAATAGTAACTTTTTACTGGCTTTGAAGTGGAAGATTAGAGCAGTTGTATGGTGTGAAACTACTTTCCATTTTTTTATAGGAAGCACTTAACTGACTTAATTCCACAGAAAGGTTAACAGAAGTTCATGATTCTTTTAGATGAACCATGACTCAGCTTTGACCCAAACCATGTATCAAGGAGATGTTTCTGATTTTATTCAATACCAGTAAAAACTGGATGGTCTGAGATCTTGAGATGTCTAATCCTGAAATTAACTGCAGAATTTAGGGTATGAACTCACATGACCTACACTGAGAATAGAAAAAAGAAAAAACCCAAACCCAAAACCCAGTGTTTTCCTGTAAGCTGTTTTTCGTGTCTAATTTTCTCATGCAATATGTCCTCTATCCTATGGACCAACATCAAAATTCTGTCCCGGTCCCTTGTGTCAGAGAGAGTGATGAAGTGTTACCTCCTGCTGGCCCTTCTGTTTTGTCATTTGCCCTCAGAAGGTTTTTGGAGGCATGTGCTTTACAAATGGCTTCTTCTCTCTTCTTTTGAGAATTGTTCGTAAACTTTTAAAAGGAATAGACTTAACACATTAACAGCACCTTGTGAACTATAAACTTGATTTATATAAAAGTACATATTTTACTGGAGAAGGAAGTGTACCTTAGCTGCCTATAAGCTGACTGTAAATATACAGGATTTTTTTTAATATTACAGACTCAACTGAAACTGTGATTTTCAGAAAATGAAATATTTTTTCTGAGTTGTGTGGCCCCCTTTCATCTGTAAATGCATCAGTATTTACATTGCTCCACAGTAATTGCTGGTTAAATGTTCCTGTTTTAGTCTGGGATTTTTTTATTGCATACTGTAATGTATGTTTCTGAAATACTGCAGCAAAAGCTAGAGATACCTCTATGCCTTTCAAATCATGTTGGTTTTTGGTTTGGGTTTTTTTTTTTTTTTCTGTTGAAACCTTAGAAGGAAAACAGTAAAACTATTATAGAATTTAGAACCTGCAAGGGTTATTGGTATATGCTATGGCTTTTCCATTATTTACAAACTTGAGATGCTATAAATCTTATCCTCAGAATCAAAATATTCTTCTCTGGCTGCAGCAGTAGCAGTGCTTAGACAGCAAGCAGCGAGTTCAGCTGACAGGATTCTGGCGTGTGTTTCTCTAACACAAACATGGCTCACAGAAAATGGATACACAGACTAATTCTGGCAGTAGCAAGAGCTCTCACAGGAAGAACTTCTGTGCAGGTTGGAGAGCTGTGCAACTGATCTAAACACTGCTCATCTGAGCCACCAAACAGCCTGGGTTAAAACTCTTCAAATGTAAATAAGATTTATCAGTTTCAGCAAGCAAACCTGCAGAATTTGATAAATGTCTACAAAAGACATTTAAAAAGATAGCTAGGAAGCTTTCTTGGCCTGAAATTCAACCAGCTTTGAACGTATCAATATACTGTTTAATTAATGTCTTGGTGGAGCAACATTAAAATAAGACTGTGCTCTAATCCTCTAAGAAGTAAGGCTGTCTCAGAACTGCAGCTGGACTACATGCTGCATAAATTAAAATTTGCAGTGCACAGTATCTTTCTGGAGCTTTATTAAGGGTGTGATTATGCAAAAATGGGAAGTATAAAAATGGACATTTCCAAAAAACCGTTAATGTTCTGTTATCTTCCTTTTTTAACATTTAAGTCCATTTCTACTTAGTGTATTTTTTCAATTATTTAATGTATTGCTGTTAAGAAGACTATGCTCTACGGTCTGTATTTTTTTTTCCTAAATTCAATGTGCTTAATAGAGGAGAAAGCAGTCATTTATTTCAACATGTCATTAATTTTCTCAATTTACTCTGCTTCCTGGTCAATAGAATAGGCTTTTCAATGTAGTGTAAACTAATTCCAGTCAGAAAAAAGTGATATTAACAAAAATGACATGTTTTAAAATAAGAAATATTACCAAATACTCAGTGTATTTAGTCTGCACAGGACTGGGCTTTGAATAATTTTGGACTATAGCTGGCATATTAGCATTGCTTGTCAAGCAGAAAGAGGGAAAGGCTGCCCTTCAGAGATGAGGGTTAATTTAATCTAAACTGCCTGATGGTCTTCAGTTTGGCAGCTGCGTTTTGCCTGATGGAAGAGCAGAGGTGAGCCATCACCCTGTCCCCTGCCTGTCCCTGTTTTAGCAGGGATGGGTTTGGAGGAGCCTGGATCACTCTGCCTCGCTGGGAATGAGGCAGGCAGAGCAAAGGGCTGCTGAGGCTCTTGACAGCACCAGGGCTGCTGAGGCTCTTGGCAGCACCTGTGCTGCTGGCCCAATAGTCTGCAGCAAAACAGCAGCCTGTGGAAAAAACCTCATGTAAATTAGCCTCATTGCTATGAAATCAATAGGGTTGGAGACTCACCTCCCTGGAGGGTTTCTTTTGTTTGATGGTAAGCAGTAAAAACTGACTTTAGGATATTAAACTGAGATTATCCCCCTTCTTCATTGAACTGTTGTAGAAAAGCTGACTCCAGCCCCAGTAAAAACAAATGTCCAGGATCTTCTACACAGGAGACAAAGACCTTGATTACTGCTCTACACCTCAGACATCCGCTTCGTGGCCTTTATGCTCCCCTTGCCAGGGACTGAGGCTGGCAGGACAGCTGCTAAGATGTAATCAAAGATACAATCAATTGTCTGGGAAACCTGAAAGAATTGCTGACAGGCCTGGGTGCTTCCATACTCCACAGAAAGAATGATGAACGTGGGGAAGGATCTTTCTATATATAGGTCTGATACTAAACAATCTGAGAATGGATTTAGAACCTATTTACTATTCACATTAAAAAATTGCATTCACAAGGGGCAGTATCAAGCAAAGAAAGGCACTTTGATGTTAATTTTGCTGTTTTGATGGTTATTTTTTTGGAAGTATGAAGTAGAAGATACAGTTTTGTGTGAAGACATGAATCTTTTGCATGAGTTTAAGAGTCCAGCTGTGCACGCACTGACACTGTGATTCATATGCTGACCTTAATTCTTATTACAATGCCCCTTGACAGTGTGCCAGCTGTGAACATGCACATGAAGTATAACAGGATTTGTCCTTGTGTTCTGCCATGAAAACTTGGAGCTTGTCAATTGTCTTTTAGTTAGCTCTGCCTTGTCAGATGCTCTAAACAAGGGTATGCAATGTCAGGAAGTATATGGAAGATCTCATTGGTTAATGTTGGATGGAAATATTAATTGCAATGCAATTGTAATGCAACCAGCTGGAGAGAGCAAGGCAGAGTGTGTTGCCTTCTTTTTAAACTAGACCTGATAGATAATTTCACTATATACAAATGAAATCATAGTTATCTTCTCATTAGCTGGAAATAAACCTACAAGTGGTTCGAATGGAATGTTGTCAGAGTTTTCATGTTCTTATTTTACCATTGATATTCAATCTAAGAACTGAGGGAGCCCTGCTATTAAATTATTTTAACAAAACTCACAATTTCCAGTAAAAAAAAAAAATCCAGATGAAGATGCTTGCTAACCAAATTTACCCAGCAGATAACTTGTTTTACAGCTCTGACTTTAATGGAAGGTAGGTTTTTAGGTAAATGGCTGATTTAGAGAAAAGATTTTGTGATTTGAAACAGAATATTTTCAGGATCTGAAAAAAAAAAGAGGTTGAGTCAAATGACTGCAATATTGTCATTTTTAAGGAGCAGAGACTTTGATGATTGCTCATCCTTTCTTTGTCTTAGATACCCATTGTGGAAAACATTCTCTGTCGAACTTATGGGGACAAGAGGTCCCTTTCTGCACTAATTTGGTGTAGGGACAGTGCCTTGTGCAGCTTCCAGCCGAGAATAGCCAGTATAATGCAGCAAAATGGGCAGTTTATCATTTGTCATGGTTCTGTGTCTGTATAGGGAAGTTTCTTGTTTGAGCTGCATATGCTGTCCTGCAGCACTCCTTTAACTTTACCTCATGGGTAGCTCTGCTTTGAGAGTGTATCTTCAGGATTGCATGCAATCCCATCCCAAAGCCAGAGCATGCAATTTAGTAAAAATGCTGCTTTCAGTTTCCTTGGGTGAATGGGTGCAGTTTGTTTTGTTCAGAGAAGGGATTTGTATCCGGTAAGACTGTACAGTGCCATCCAGCATGCTGGTATTTTTGTTTCATGAAGTACCATTTTCATGTGTGGACACAGGTTTGTGGAGGGATGGAGAGGCCCTCTGCTTCTCAGAGCTTTTAGCAATGGTACTGTTGAATTCTCGCCATTGTGTCATCTCATGCACTAATGACTTCAAAATACACTGTATCAATCCTTCATTTTCTGCTTCTGTGCCTGGTTGAGCTGTAACTGGTATCTACAAACTCTGCTTGTGTTTAACTTTTGTGTTGCTTTGACACTGGCAATACACCCAGAAAACTGGTAATATATTTCATTTTTTTTCTGTAGTAAATACTGCATTCCAAGCTTGTCATAGCTATCCTTCCCAGACATTATTTCACATGATTATGTTGTTTTACATTAGTTATGCTCTGCAGATTGATATGAACAGTATTTCTGTGACCAAAGGCTCTGCCCTAAAAAAGTCATGCTAAGAGAAAGACAAAGGCAAGGCAGAGGCAGGTCAATTAAGCGGTTATTGACTTAGATATCTGAATAAAGAGGGCAGAAAGAGCAGAGAAAAGGGTCTGTGTTCAAAGAGGCAGGTGAGAGAAACCCATGTATTCTATGTTTAAAAAGTAAGAGTGCATTTCTTATTTCATCACTCATTCCTAGTTGAAATATCAGCTGCGGTTTGGCACTAAAGTAATTGGTTTGTAGGATCATTCCCTTGCTGTTCAAAAGGGGGAAGAGACTAAAGGCATCCAAATATTGCAAAACCAAAGCAAACCCAAACCAAAAGTAGATGAGATCTGTTATGTTCTTCAATGAAGATGCATGTTGACTTGCTGAGTAAATAG
>VZSR01001299.1:2760205-2776563 GCA_013398615.1 Brachypodius melanocephalos | reverse complement strand
ACCTGTCCAGAGGACCTTGATCTCTAGAATAATAATGTAAAATCACTTCGTGTATGTGTATATACCAAGAAATTGCATCCATGTAGGATATTGTGGCTGTTTTGTGTGGTTTGGAGATGTATCTACCCTCTGCTGGAAGCAGAGTCCATACTAAAAAAGCCATAAAAGGTTCCAGGGCCTGAAATGATCTATTGTGCTTGGGACCTTTGTTTCCAGAAGCAAATCAGAGAAATAAAGTTTCTTTACACTGAATTTGGGATTACATTTTAGACCTAAGGGAGTGAATGCTGCCTTTATTTCTTCTTGGATTAGTATTTCTATGTAAATGTCTTCCTGTGGTTTACTGCCATTTATTTTGGGATGTCATAGTATCAGTGGGATAATTTGGATCATAAACACAGTAACAGTGCTCTGTTAGATGGCAAGTACTTGGTATGTTTGCACTTGATAGAACTTTCCAAGAATGCTCCTTTTGTTTTTTATTAAAGGTATTTTACTGGCTCCCATTTGCCTTTAAGACAAAGAGTTATTTTTAAAACTAAAATGAGAATATGTGGGGTAGCAAAGTGCAGTTCTTTCCATTTAATTGAAGAATTTAGTTTTGCACATAATTAATATATTGCCAATTTTTTGTTTGTTTTGTTTTCATTAATCTTTAAAGAGTTTCTGATATATCTGGATGTGGTTTTCTAAATAGAACCTTGGCAGACTTCCACTGCAAGCTAGTTTTTAGTGCTATTTCATTAGCTGACTTATCAAAATACTCTAATCAATGCCTGTCATAACATAAGTACATGACCCTTTTGAGTATCTCAAGTGGCTATATTTGCTTCTCTCTGAAAGGTGTATTAATTCCAAAGAGAAACAGAAGGTCAAATCAACATTGGCAAACTTACCTTCTATCAGTTTGTCTATGTGGTTTAGAAATATTGAATTTTTTTTAGAAGCTCATTTTTCATAAATTTCCTTGTAAGGCACCTGGGGTCCTACTGGTTTCTGTGGTTTTTTTGCCTTTTTTTTTTTTTTTTTTTTTTTTTTTTTTTTTTGATAATGCATTACTGAAAATTATTGGATTCTGATGAGACAAGAATATAGCATAGTATATGAAGACACAGCAATCAGTGGGTGGTATTGAATGAGATATTAGACTTCTCTTGCAGAAACTTGCAATAATCTTGTTAACTTTGTTAACTATCATATGTGCCTGGACAAATTGAAAGAAGTTGCAGTTCTACAAAGACTCATCTAACATTAAGACAATGAGCAGAATGCTGAGCTGTTATTTAATAAGATCTTTGAACAGATAATTGATGTATTGTTTTGATTTGAGTTGTAGGATGAAAGGAAACTGTTTTTTTCATAAAGTTTTTGTATCTGATCTGTTATTTCTGTAGTCTCTTTTAGGTTTGACAAGATGGTTTGTGCTTACCTTTGAATTTTTGGGGATGATCCGTGTACAGTAGAAAGGAAGTTTTTGTTTGGTTTGTTTGGTTTTTAAAACTGCCCAGTAAAACTTCACTTTTACAAATTTATTTATGTAATATATTCTACATAAAATACAAATTCACAAAGTTAATATTATTTTGCTAGTTTGACTGTGCATATGTGGGTAGATGGAAATAAAATTACTTTTGTGAAGGTACATATTTTTAATACAGATTTTCTGACATTAACACTGAGGTGATTAGTACTGTAACAGCATAATATTGATCATAATAGATAAGCCTAGGTATTTGAAATTTGCTTTTGATTATATACATCGTATGATTTTACATGACTGTCTCTTTCTCTGTCAAAAAAATTAACTCTTCAGCTATAAAGCTGTTCTATGAGGGCTACTTTCTGTAAATGTCGAGGGGACTCAAAGGCATTTTCCAGTGTGAGATACCCAGTATTTCTGTGGAAGGTTTTGATGGTGAACCCTGCACTAAACTGTTTAAAATAAAACACCAGACTCTTGCTAATCACTTTTTGCTAGTTGAATGTTAGGGTACTTCGTGGAAAGAGAGTACCTCTCTGACATTTTTTGTTCTTAGATTGGTTAGTTAATAATGTTAGACCACAACTGTAGGAATCAAATATGGTAGTTTTATCAGTAGTATCTATATAAAGATACATTTCAGCATTTTATTGATCTTGGATTGTTTTGATTTGCTTTTTTTTTAAATTTTGTTTTGTTTTATTTTGTTATCTGCTTTAAAAAAATCAAAAAATTACCCGGTGTGTTTTCCAGATCTTTAAAAGACTTGTAAATATGCTATCAAAAGAGATGAAAATTGTCTTATATGTATTTGTTTTAATGCATATCTAAAGCCAATACAAAACAAAATTAGTTATATTTAAAAATATATTAATCAATAGCAGAAACTACAAAACATGGAAAACACATATAGGTAATACCATTGTATTATTCTTATGTCAGCATGGAACATGTCCTCAGAATCACACCCAAGGAGCTAAAAGTGAAGAAATCTGTTGGTACTATCATTTAGATATAGCATTTATTCTTTGACTTTTTTCTTTATGGAACTATGTATTTTTTCAACTACTGAAAAAACATCCTTTCTTCTTTAATTCTTTCTTTCTTTTGCTCTCATTGGCATAAGCAGAGCAAAATTAATTTCTTTTAATAGCATGACAGTTCTGAATCTTACTGCCTTTCTCATCCTATCATCTCTATAATGAGACAAGGCAGTTGACTTTAACAAATTCTTATTTTATGACTTCTCTTATATCTTTTGTTGTTGTTATCCACAGTGGCATAAAATAGCTGATCAAATTGTGTTGAATAACATCACAAAATTGAAAGTTAGTGGGTTTCACAGTGTGAAACCAATAAAGAGCTGCAATATTGCTGTTCACATGACTGCACTACTACTGAGTTTTTGGGAACCTTCTTATACATCTATTAGTATGCTCCATTTGGAATAGGAACTTGTTTTTGGGTAGTGTGATATCTACAATTAAAGTTTCAGTGTGATATGTTCTAAGCGCATGATTATCTCATTTATCTTAATTGCATAGGCATTACATTGTCAAAATCAAACATGCATTTATAAAGTCAGAATACATTCCTGAGGGCTTGTCAGAATATTGGGTAACTTATTATATCTGTTCTTTTTTATCACAGGGCGTATAACAAGCACATAAAATGATTATTTTATTTTTTTATATTCCTGGTAGGAGGTCAGTTCATACTATACAAGGAAATCCTAAGAAATCATGGAAAATAGGGACAATACTGAACATTTTAGGAAGAAGTTTTAGGAAATTTTAGAATTGTCCGCTAGAATTTCAGAGTTCCCTCTGTGATCATCCCTCTAAGGATATGATTTGGTTTATAATTTTCACTGATCTTTTTATGCAGTATATCTATTTCAGAGGAAGCTGATACATCTATAAGGTTCTGTTCCCATTTTGAGACTGGGAAATTATTTGTGTCTTGAAATTTTCTGAAAGAAATGGAACCTAGTAAAAGCAAATAAGTCTGTCTGTAACAGTGCTATGAAGAACAGAAAACTCTTTACAATAATTTCTTTAATTGACTCATAATAAATAGAAAAATTCAGTGGGCCATCATGGTAAATTGGCTCTGTGTTAAATTTCCCTTTTAGAAGTCATTAGTCCATTTCTTAAAAATAAAAACAGAGGTTGCATATCCTGGCTTTTTAAGATAAAAATAAATATTTGCATTTCCCACTTGGCTCAGCAAAAAGACAAGTAACAATACATGTGGCAGTGGGAGGCGATAATCAGATACCACTGACATTTCATGACTGCAAACTTTGTCTGGTGCTTATGCCAAAGATCTAAAAAAGTCTAGAAGGATGTCTCAAGGATGTATTTCTGCTGCTTTTGCCTTCTTTGCATTTCACAAAAGACACAAGAGGCAGCAGATTTTTTTTTTTTTTGTTTTTAGAAATTGGACAAGTTTTTAGTTTGGATAAAAACATCTAACAAACACTTCATTTAAGGCTGGTATTAGAGGTTTTTTTAACTGGGAATTGCCATTTCTAGGGACTTGAACATTTAGGTTCAATAAGTAAATTTTCTAGAGATTCTGTTGCAGTTAAAGATAGGAAATTTATATGAACATTTACCAGTGTGTCTTCTCAAGCTTGAAGATTGGCAGTAATTTCACTTCTGTGCACATTGGCAAAGCTAGGAGGTGTAGCATTAACACAGGATCTGCATTTGTTTGATTTTTGTTTTTTGTTATTGTGCAATTTCTCTCCAAAACTGAAACCTGCAAGTTTCACACATGCTACTGGCATTTCTGTGTAGTAATGGAGTTATATATAGAGAAGGAAGATCCAAGAGGGAAAAAGCAATGGTAAAAATTATGTTGAAATGAAGTATTTGGAGACCTCTTGTGTCCTTCTCTTCTAGTGATGTTTAATGTCTGTAGAAGAAGTGAAATGTTCCCTTGCTCCTGTGGAAATGAAAACATTTGGGTGAGATATGCAGAGTTAGCTGCATGTGAGGGAGATCTGAGGAACAGAGCCTTAGGTGAACTCCATGTACTCCTCCTCTCATTCACACCTCAAAAGGGAATACGGATTTCTGGCATAACGTTTGGGGTTCTTGTTTATGGAAACTTTGCTCTTAGCTTTACTCTTTATTTTTTGATAGGGGTTGTCATTCTGCTTACTGACATGTGTTGCATGTCTTTGGAATTGTCTTAAAATACAAACTTGGATTTGACCATCTTAATCCATAAATTTAATCCTACCCTGAATATCTGATACATTTTCACTGCTGGAAAATTGAATAAGATTTGGGAACAAGAAGAAGATGAGCCAGAAAAAAAAAAGAACAAGACTCTCTTTTGGCTTTAGCACCTATAGAGAAGATGTCAGCTAATTTATACAGGCTAGATTTACTAGGACTTCTGTTCACTTGTTGCTAAAAATGACCAAGTGCATTTGTAAATTGATCAAACCTCAGCAAAGATGACAAAAAGAGAATAGCATGCCTAGGCTGTATGTAAGGGACCTCTCTATGTTTTTTTGAATGTGTCTGCTGGAGTACTTATCTGAGCAGACCTTTGAGTAGCCCCTGGAGGAAGGGTTTCTGTCTCTCTGCACACAATCTTAGACCAGCTTCCTGTTCATCCCTTTCAGCCTCTGAAGGAGTGACTAAACCCCTAAAGGCACCCCTTGTGCCTGTTGAAACTGAACCCCAGTGGAACCAGGGACTGAGGGGTTTTTCAAACAAAAGAAAAAGTGCATAAGGGTCACAAGATCTCACACTAATGATTCAAGCAGTCTTTTGAAGAGACTGAAATCAACTTTAGTCCCTGATCCTTCAGTGTTCATATGCAATATATCATTGCATAAACACAGAGGTTGTCCAGGAATTAGTTGTGATAAGGGTTAGGAGAATTCATATATGTGGGTAAGTGGGACACATACAGTGTTTGCATCATTGTGTATTTTCCTACTGATTAGTAATTTCAGTTAAAAGAAATAATAATATTTACATTCCAGGGTTTATGCATATTGAATAGTAATATTACTCTGTTAAATACAATACATATTTTCCACAGCATGAAAAGAAACTTATAGTGATAGAAAATTTCCTAACTACGTAAATGAGAGATAAGCAGCTAATTAACTAGTTCAGAGGGTCAATATTTAAAGTTGTGAAAAAGCAGCCCACAAACTGGGCAGCTCACGAGGAGGGGCTTTTCCTAGAGGAAGAGCAGCCCATTAGTATACTCCAGTAAATTACTGAAAAAACTTTTGGCTAAACAAAGTGCAGCCCATTGGAATTGCAAACTCATTTGCTTTTCTGTTACTGTCATACTGCTCTTATGCAAACATGTAATTTCCTTCTGTCATCCATAGTATTCCTTTAATTTTTAATATGCTTCAAGAAACAGGTGTCCAACAGCAAGGCTAGATTTTAATTATTTATGTGTACTCATATCTTTAGCATATACAGGCTAAACATCCACAGGTTTTTCTGTCACTTTTCATTTTCACATTCTAAATTAGAATTAGTTACACATGGTAGGTCTGTACAGATGTGGTCTATGTGCCACAGTAGATTCTGCATGCTAGATCCTGGTGTAGATACATGACTGTATCCAGTACTTTGTTATGGATGTAAGGTCTGTGTAGTTTTATCATAAATATGAGAATTCATGGCCATTCCTTCCATCTTACTGTCAAATACAGAACATTACTCCATGAAGGTTAAATGAAAAGTGTTTCTATGCTCACTGTAAGTTAATGCTTTGCTGAGAGCACAGATTCATTAAAAGCTTTCCCAAACTCATTTTGCTCCATTTTGTACTACTTGTGTGTGATCTCGTAGAAGTTGTTACTGCTGCTGATGTCATTCTAACTTTGGATTTCCTTTTTATTTCTAAATAGGCAGTCTCCAAATTCACATTACAATCAAATCTAATTAGAGCATCTTAACACACTGGAGGGTACTGTTCTTTAGTGCTCTTTGTTGCACCAGCATGTGGTTTTGCCCACTTCCATGTCTGCATTCCTTTAAATCACTTTTTATTTTTTTTCTTTTAAATGGTCTTGGGGGTCTTAAAGAATCCACTTTCTTATTGTCTTATGTTTTCACCTCACTACACTGTACTCTATGTCCCCAGTATCTCTGTTACCTGTGTCCCGAGATCTCTGTTATCATATCATGCATCTGTTCCTCTCTGTTACACCATTACTCTAGGCCTAATATTTCTGGCTTCAGAAAATGACTTGTTACTCCTGACTGTAAAAATTTTGAATATTCCACAAAACTACAATACAAATCAGTCTGTAGCCACCTGAACCTTAGAAAATTGGGGTTTCCACCAAGAAATGTTAAAGCAAAGCTCCAGGCAGCCCAAGACAAGCCCAGTCAAAGCAAGTCTGACAGGTGTCAGTCCCAAGGCCATGCAAAGGTGGTTTCAAAGACAGCCTGGCTTGTTCCTGGCAGCAGCAATATGGTGTTTTCTGGGCTGCAGGGCTAGAGGGGTTCACAGGGATTAGGGATAAGTAAAGGATGACAAAGAGAAGTGACATTTGACAAGGACCTGCTGTTTGCCTTGCAGGAATAAGCCCTTACTTGACTGCTCACATTCAGACTTTCACCATATTAGTGTTTCTTGTTTAGCACAAAACTTTGTTGTTTAAAAGGTGCTAGTAAAGTATCTTCACTGAAACAAGTGCAGTCACTGCTGACTGTGTGTTGAACTCAGTTCAGAGATCATTTTGGCTACAATTATACATGCTTTCTATCAGACAGCAGGGCAATTTACTACAAAATGTTCTCAATAATTTTGACAGAAAGATGTTCTCCAAATTTATCATGCAAAACATGTGCTAGAAATTTTATAGTGGACTGAATTTCTGTAAATTTTTACAGAACAAAATAATCTTTTTAAGCTAGTCTTTTCTATGGGCATTATGCATAAATTCCTGCATACAAGATATGGTAAAAAAGAAATAGCTTTGGTCATTTAATTTGTTTGGTTCTGGAGTATGAGCTCTTCCAAAGTATTACAACAGGAATCTGTGGTTTTGGGGTATCTTTCTTGTCCTTTAACAGAATATAATGAAACCCCTTGAGGTAGATCTTGGCTAAAAGCATAAGGAAAAAATCTTGCACGGAAAAGGTTCAAGTATGACAAGGCAAAAGATGTAAAATTTTTCAGAATAGGAATGTTAATAAAGTCATTTTACAGCTGAAGCGGGTCTGTGTTATAACTGGATGCAGTAAAATTGTCAAGCGTAAGTTCATTGTTCTTGGAATAACATCATGGCTTTTCCATACTGAGAGCTTTTTCTCTGTCTGAGATATTTCTTTGAAGCGTGTTTGTCGTCATATATTATGGGTCTGGGACACTTGCCTGTGATTATATGATTGCTCATGAATGCTCTGCTAATGGTATTTTTTCCTGAAGAAAAATATTGACTCATTTGTTTTGAACTCCTACTCCACCCACATGTGGTAGTGTAGAATTATGTAAATTTAGTAAATGAGAAAAGTAAAGTTCTACCAAGTGTAATAGCATCTATTCAAATGGGGGTATCTCTTATTTTTCAGTGTGTTCTCAGAGTGAGTGTTGTGGAATTCCTGTTGTAAGATTTGTGAAGATCTAGGTTATTATATTTGATCCTTAAAAGTATTGTCTTATAAGAAATCATAAAATAACTGACAATTGCCAGTAGATCTTTTAGCTGTAATTAAGCAAACAAAGCCTTATTTCCATTTATCCAATTTAGATTTACTGTTTTTATTTACAGTTAAAGGTTTTCATTTTAGATTTTCATTGCTGTGGTTTTATAGAACTAACTAGCCTTAAAAAATATATATTTTTATCCAATCAAGACTGGCAAATGTAAAAATTATTTTCTGTTAATTTTGGCCTATTCTAGCATACTTTGTGCTGGTTAAGTTTCTGTTCTTTTGCTTGGTAAGAATACCACTTCAATCTAGGTGCATTATACCTGTTCCTCCTGTTTTAAGCCATCCCTGCATTTGCTTCAAACTCTTTATGGATAGGAAGGACTGTATATTATGATTTATTTAAAGTAAAAAAAAAAAGACATAGAAGAATTGAAAATGGTTTGTTGCACAACCCACCCCCTGCCCCAAACAATAACTCTGAGAATAACATTGTAAGGATTTCAGCATAAGAATTTGGTGTTGTCCTCTTTTAGGATATCCTGTATTTTTATTTTAAAATCTATATTGATTATACTGTATTTTTATTATTGCTGATTTTTTACCTCATAGTGCTTTTCTTGTGAAAAACTGGAAACTTAATTATGAAGGATTAACTACTGTACTGTTCTATTCCAGGAGTACAGTAGTATTCATACAAACTTAAGTGAATATACATTAAACTACTGCAGGTCTAAGTCTTTTCATAGCAATATTTGAAAAATCCCTACATTTTCCTGAACAGGACTATCTGAGTGTGGTAATTTTGAGAAGTTAACAAACAGAATGAATAAATAGCAAAAAAAAAAATTCTGTTCTGAAATTTGTTTTGTTTTCCCATGGCTAATTTTTTCTTTTGTTTAAATTTTATGAGTAAGAATTGGTGTTCTTGGGGTTTAGTGTTGGTGTTCTTGATAGGCATGATTTTTGCCATTCTTGACCTTTCATTTTCAATGAAGAACTAGCAAATCAATGAAAAACCATTGAAAACATCTTGGTTTAGAAGTCAAAAGTCTTTTAAAGTTGACTTGCAAACTTTTTAAGACCACTGAATGTTTGTAGAGTACAGGATTTGTGATGTTTTCTTCAAAACTTGTAAGGATAAAATACTGGCATATAAGTCTCCTTGATTTAATTCTTAAATACTTTAAAAGTTTACTTTTGTCCTAGGAAATGTCTTTCTGATATATGGCTTTAGTGCCTAAGGGAATCAGCAGGTATGAATCACACCAGGTGATAGAGGTATGATGGAAAAGATTGAAACAGTGATTAGGATTCTTAATTAGCAAGAATCTACAGGCTATAAATTACTGTCAGCAAAGTAATTAAACCGCTTTATTTGAATTAAGTGAAAACATGCTTAGTTTTAGGAGACAAACTTCATGTGAAGATTAAAAGAAAAAGATATTTGTATGTGAGGTGCAGTACAGATACATTTCAAACATATTTGAAACAAACATGACCAACTAATTTTTCCTGCTGTTATGAGAAGCTTCTCTTTGTTATTCATTAAGTGATTTTTCCCTGTTCTGTTTCTTTTTAAATATGTGTACAGTATTTGCTTTTATTTTTTTTTCTTCTTGCTGTTTTTCTATTTTTATAAGGGCAGCTGTAAAGGATTTGGAATCAGACACATAGGAAATAATTCCTCCTCCTGGTGTAGCTGCTTTCACAGTCACTTTAGGGGCAAGTATCTCCTAGGTTCAGAAACGCAAATTATTCTTTCAAGGTGTCCCTGGTCAGAGAACCCCATGAGTTTTCACAGTTCTTTTATGTGCCTGTGTCTGTTACACCAGTCTGCTCTGAGTGAATATGAAGCTTCTGAGCATCACATAGTTTGCAAATAGACTGTGCCCTGATCTTGAGCAAATGTTTGGTCATTAGGGATTGCCAGGACCTTCAAAGGTTTTTTTTAAAATTTATTTAAATGGGATCATTATCCTGATTCTCTCTACAGCACAGGAAAGAGTCCTTTTGTGGTGTGGTATGCCATCAGGCATTAAAATTAACTTGGACTTTTTTTTTTTGTTGATATTTTATCTCAGCCTAATCAGCTGGTGGTCAGAATAGGATTTGGGTTTTTTGCCTTTTTTTTTTTTTTTTTTTTTTTTTTTTTTCCTGGATAGTAAACTTTCTACATTCCACCCACCACTTCTTTCCCTCCTTTCTTTAGAAGTGTAAATAATAATTTTGAATAGATTTCCTTTTTTTCTTTTTGTGTTGAAAATGTACTGTAATCCTACCATCTGTTCTGACTATAGCAGATAGAAAGCTGTATTACCTGTAGCATCTCTAAGCACATCGAAATGACTTCCCTTAGACTGATGCTTGCATCCAGCCTAGTTCTGATTCCTTGTTCATCATCCTTGTAGCATAATCTATTGTTCATGTATTTGATTAGAGTTTTCTTGATGCATGATATCTAGAGTTTGTTGAATCTGACTCTGAAGATGAGTCAGTTTTACTCCTCCTCCCTCTCCTACTCCTCCTGACATTTCTGCATCAGAAGAGTAATATTCTGAGTAGTTTTTTGGTTTTTTTTTAGAGATCAAAGAGAACTCAATCTGAGGAAACCATATCCACACGCATCAAACAGGCAACTTTCAGAGTATTAGTACAACCTATTGAACATTTTTGTGACCCGTTACTTTCTGGCTTCTGACAGCTTCCTTGGAAGTTTTTTCCCCTCGTTATCTTTTTGGTTCAAGAATCAGTAGATCTGAAACACAGAGTGCTAAGGACTGTTCCTTTTGATTAATAACTGAAGAGATTTGCTGTAGAGCCAAGAATGGAACATCTTGTAACTGTTGGCAACATTACTGAAAGAATAAGTATCCTCATGGAAGGGGCAGAGCATAAAAAGAGTTTTGATCAAGATGAAAGAACGGTCTTAGGCTTTTAAGAGGTGTTGCATTAATGTAAACAGCTATCTGTTTTATTCTGGATGTTGTCCAGTGACCAGAGGAACCAAAAAAGTAATTTTCAGGCTCATATGATTTTGAAACAGGATATGATTTTGGCTATTTGACTTCCTTTCTTCTTTTCTGGCAAGGCCAGCCAGACTTTGTATGTCTGATGCCAGAGAGTGGCATTCATATATTTTAGCTCAGGAGGTAGCAACTTCAAATCTACATGAGACAACTCTTTTATTCCATTCTGAAGTGCTCATGTCTGTACTGCTAAAGAACACTGGAGTGTATGATGCAAGGCATTTAGGGAAGCTGTTACAGTCAGTTCATCCCAGGATTAGCAGTGAGAATGAAAGTTCCCACTGGAAGATCTCCCATTCGGAGAAGATGAACCATGCAGGGCAGTTCCCTATTTTAATTTCTCTAATGGCAGTAGAGTTATAGTTGGTCGATGCTAGTCCTCATTCTCTACTACTACTCCTATAAAGGAGACGCCAGGGAAATAGCTGGAGCACAGCAAACTCTGGCTGTCTCTCTAGTTGTGTTATGACTGCATGTTGTTCCTGATTGTGACAAGTAAAAGCATTTCCTTGTTTAGGCCTTGTATTCTCTAAGCCTGGGACAAAAAACACTTCCTGGCTGCATCCCATCGTAGATCTGCTGCATCCAACAGATTTTTGATGCTGTAGAAAATCTGTCAGTCTGTGTAGATCACAGATTCTCAATCTGCTCCTAAAAGCCAAAGATTACCATGCATGAAAGAAGCTTTACTATTGAGGAAATAATTTCTCCAGGGTCTACTTATGTCAATAGTTTCAGCCATTTTATTCCCCTCCCCAGGAAAAGAGAAGGAAATAAACATACAAGGACACAATTACTTTGGTCAAAATCAACCTTAAATTCAGTAGATTGGTTCGGTTCTGACTACCACATTTGTCCCTTGGGCACAGTAGTTCCTTCTGAGTCACCAACATCAGCAGAGTGTTTATAAAGCACAATCTTGGTACTCAAACGCAGTGGTAGAACACATTTGTTGGAGCAAGGTGCCCCTGATCAGAGGATTCTAGAACTTCTGTACAAATTTCAGTGAACATGGAAGAATTTCATTAATTGCTGCCTTTCTGACTGATTTAAAAAACAGTGAGTATAATTTAAAGCAAAGTTCTGTATAGTATTTAGAGATGTCCAAACTGATTCTGTGTGTTAGAAGGGCGTGCACCTAATGTAGTCTGTGTGAGTATGTGTGTATATGTGCAGCTGCCTATGTATATTTTGGGACCTGGGCAAAACTAATTTGGCATGGATCCTGTTATTTTAGTAACTGGATGTTGTGGTAAAGTTCCTTTCTAGACTGGAGGATGTGATTACCAAAGGAATGATGCTACATATGCCACTGGGTGAATCAATAGGAGATTTGGCACAATAATTCTTGTCAAGATACCTTACTGTCTAATCAACAAAATATTTGAGAAGGGGAAACTTTTATTACTCCTAAAAAATTAAAATATCTGTGTAACACAAACTTTTAATGATACGTTAGAATTCCAGAAAGGGGATGCCTTTTTTTTTTTTTTTGGAACAGATACACAGTCATTGAAAAATCACATATATATATAAGCACAAAAATTTATAATATGATAAACTATATAATCATCAATCAATCAATCATATAATTATAAGCTAAAGAATATATATATAAAAATTTATAAAATATTATATCTGTATACCGATATTTTATACCTATATAAAAAAGGCATATTTTTAATTTTTCTTTAGTCATCTTCTTATGGAAGAGTTTCTTGCATTTTGTTTTCTAAGCTTTATCCATTCTGAAAACCTTTCGATGTAAGGATAATCTTAAATATTAATTTTTATTGCTGTGTAATGATCTATGGCAAAAGAGAAGATTACTTGATATTTTTCTATTTTTATGTGACTAACTGGATGCAGAGTAAAAGGAGGAAGATCAGTATATAACATGAGCTACATTATTGGTGTCATAACCAGAGTCAGAAGAGAAGTGACATTTCCCAGATCAGGACTTTAAGCATGTGCCAACTTTATTAAAATTGTGAGAGTGTCATGAATTTTGCCCTATGAACAGTAACATTTCACTGACAAGGAACTGCCTGATCTGGTTACTCCAAGCACTTCTGGAGGCCGTTTCCGCTGGGCCTCAGGGGTTGTGTGCTGCTCCTCAGCCTCTGCAGAGCTGTCCCTTCCAGGCTGGAAGCTGTGTCTCCTCAGCTGCTGGGCTGGGGCTGGGCCTTTGGGAGGCAGCCAGGGCTGCTGTGATGCTGCCAGAGCTGCTCACTCTCCTCCTGCTGCTGGGAAGGGCGTGGATTCTTGGAGGACATGACTTCTGCTTGCTCACAAAGTACAGAAGTCCAGTTTCTGCATTGACAGGAACGTAGTGTCTTGCATTTGGGGTGGGTGTTTTGTTTCCTACTTGGTGCAGCATTTCTGTGTCCTTTGGCAAAGACGAGATCTGCTCCCCTGGGTGGTGGAACATCACTGTGTGTCCTGGCTGGCAGTCCAAGATTCTTACTGGCTTTGAGAAGGGGAGAAAAGATGAAAGAAAAGCTTCTAGTGCTTGAGGTCACACTGAAATACTTAATTTGTAGGTAGACAGGTTCCTGCTGTGTATAAAATAATGTCCAACCCTGATAAAACACATTATTAATTTCAGTCGAAAATGCCTTAGCTTTACCAAAAGACTGAAAGGAAAATTAAGAGCTGGCTAATATGGTCTCTGCAAACGTTCGCATTTTGTTCATCATCTTCTGTAAACAGATCTTTTGATCTGATTTTATCATCAAATTTTATAATAAATTTTATTAATCTTACAGTTTTCCTTTCATATGTCTAGCTATTCACAGAGTGTCTAAACGTTGCTGTGTAACAAAATTAAAATTTGTGAAAAAATATCCACTAGCTATAATGATGATGATGAGGCTGCTCTGCTGCTGATAATAATAATAATAATGATAATAATAATAATAATAATAATAATAATAATAATAAATCCCTCATATCTGCTTAGGGAATTGACTATACTTGTGAAAACTTGTTTTTGTAGCAAATGATGACTGAGAATTGTTTTGGCATATTACTTTCCATGGACTTAAAACGTCATTAGTTTAATATTTCTTATGCTTCATTAACCATATAGAAGTCGCTAAATGATTTAATTTTCATAAATGTAAGCTAGCTTTGCACAATTCTAATAATTAGAAAATTTTAGTTAGAACTTTGCTCTGTCTCAAAGTCAGTGAGAAGAAATTGGCTGTTAATGAGAAAACCTGTTACTATTAGAGGGATATTACACATGGTTTAGTATTTTTCTTGGAGCCCAAGCAGATGTTGAAGGAAGTGAAAATAATAAGATTTTATATTTTCAAATACTGATGCTGCTCATTTTGGATAAACTAAGCAAATCCTTACATTTCAAACCTATTCTGTCAGCAGTCTTGTTTCCTTGTGTTAGGAATTGCTGTTTTCTGGTAAGAGTTCAAGTTGAAAAACACACGTGTTGCAATAAACAAAGCACAAGATCAGATGTTTAAAATACACTATTACAGACATGCTTTGCTTTTAAATGGGTTATATATGTACCTGTCATATTTATCATGAAATACTGGGATTTCTCTACATGGAAAAAGTCATATTTGAATAAAATCTCAAAGGTGAAGTATTAGCAATCATGACTGAAAACAGGGCTATTCTTGGCTCTCTTGCACAAAGTTTCTATTAATTAAGTTTCACCAGCAACACATGATGAGCAGCCTGACATGTCTTGTTAATAAGTACAGCAAATAGCTGTGAGAATACAGAAACTTTCAGTCACACCCAGGTCTGTTTGCTTGGAGAGCAGCTCAAGAGCTGTTTGGAATAATCACAGTGGTTAGTGAAGCTGTGAGGGGACACCCATCACCCCAAGTCAGATGCCAGTAAGGAATTTCTGTGTATCAAAGGATTAGTTAATATCAGTTATAACTGAGGAATATATTTCAGTTTACTTAAAATTTCACCTGTTAAAAATGGCTAATATGTGATAAAAGCGAACATAAAATAAAAAGAAAATGGCTAGACAAACCTTAGTATTTGAGCTGAATATATAATGCAAAAAATATAGAAATCAATTATATGACAAAATGAGTTTTATTGTGGTTTCAATAATTCAAAAGAATAATAACATAGGAAGAAACACTTTAAAGATGAGATTTTTTTGATTTACTATTTCTCTATAAAACAAAGTTTATTTCTGCTAGCCTCCAGCTGAGTTATAGACCAAGGAGGATAAGCACCAAGGACTGCAATTGTACAAAATGTCCTTGCTGAGATACTGTTTCATCTCTTTTAGATCAGGCTGTATAATACTTGGGCTCAAATACTTGGGCTTTAAAATGCTTCTACTCTGAAATTATCAATGGTAAAGTCAGTACTTTCTCATGTTTTGTTATATGTCATTTTCTCCTCATTATTGAAATATACTGAGATATTTTAAATGTCTGGGTACTCTTCCCATCTAAATAATACATGCTCATCTCCTTCCCCTCCCGTGACCCCCTCTCCCTTTTTTAACTTTAGAACAAGCAATGTGTTTGGCAAAGGATGAACATTTTTTTTGCCCACTGTTTTATAGTGTGGTCTTGTCATTGATAGACTCATTCTCTGGACGTAACGGAATAATAAAAATATTTACATTGGTTCTTGAAGGTATCTTGGACTTGTGGGAAAAGGACCAGAAGAGATGTCCAGAGAAAGAGTGATGCTTGCAGAGCATTTTGAAGGCTAGTCCTTTAAAGAGATCTTGAAAGTCCTGATGTCACTGATATTTAAATATGATTCTGTGCAGAAACCACATTTTTCTTCAGAATTTGAACAAAATTAAAATTAGAAAATTAGAAAACTAATTTAAACTTAGTTACTTGGTTTAGTGGTCATTCTGGCTTGCTATTTCAGTAACTATGCTGGAAAAAATAACTGCCCTTAAAAAACCCTCCTGAGGAAGGAAATGTTTCATTAGCTCCCTTTAAGTGATTTAAAATAGAAATTATTTTAAGCAAAGTAAACCAAAGAATTAGG
Source organism: Brachypodius melanocephalos (assembly GCA_013398615.1). Lineage (NCBI taxonomy): Eukaryota > Metazoa > Chordata > Aves > Passeriformes > Pycnonotidae > Brachypodius > Brachypodius melanocephalos. Next base: position 2,760,394 of record VZSR01001299.1, on the reverse strand, counting down.
AATGGAAAAATGAATCTGTCATGAGTACATCATGGCTCTCATACCTTTTACAATATCAAGACCACTTTGAAAAAAAGCCCTGAGGGCCAGCTTCTTGATTTTAGGCTTATCTTTCCCGTAAGAATATTTATTATATGGAACTGAATTATTTCTTTGTTTCTTTCTTTCTTTCTTTCTTTTTCCTTTTTT
>VZSR01001299.1:2699803-2760195 GCA_013398615.1 Brachypodius melanocephalos | reverse complement strand
TTTTTTTTTTTTAACATGAATTACTTGATGTGATTTTCCTAGAGGGACCTCTTGAAGTTTGTGGTAAGCTACTGGTTTCTTGGAATTTACTCCTTTTTGCACCCTGTTGGAATTTTATCTGACTTTATTACATCTTCCATTAGATAGTATTAATGTATTTTCCTTCTTCTAGTCAATCATAAATGTTGAAGCAAAATTCTTTTTTCTCTTCCCATTATGTTGAACTTGCTGATGGCTCTTGCTTTCTTTATTTCCTGTGCTGAGATCCTTCAACCAGGTTCATTTTATAAGAGCCTCCAATTCCTTACTTATTTCCCTTCTGGTAAAAAGCCAATTTAGGAAAGCCGGTCCAATAAGTTACTTGGACAATGCACACTTCCCTTTATGTAGTTTTTCAGTTGTCTAGTGTATTTTTCCTAAAAGTTTCGTAGTCACAAGCAACAATGTCTTTTAAAGAAAAATATAACCATTTTTCTTTAACTAGAAACTGAATGATAAAATTCAAGTTCCATCCTCACGTTTTTCCCTCACTCCAGCGTGCATCCTCCACGTAGTTTACAGTCTTTCAGGATAAACTATTCCAACATGGGCTCTCTGTGGGCCACAGTTCCTTAAGGAATGTCCAGCTGCTCTGGCCTGGGGGTCCTTCATGGGCTGCAGGGTGGGTGTCTGTTCCCTTGTGGTCTTCTCCCTGGGCTGCTCAGTGGCAGCCTGCTTTGCTGGGGCCCTTCCCAGGCCTTGCATGTGAATCTCCTCTCCAGTGCCTGGAGCACCTCTTCCCACTCCTTCACTGACCCTGGTGTCTGCAGGGCTGCTTCTCACACTTTGCCTTGTCCTGCTTCACTGGTGTCTGGTGGTTTTGCCCTTTCTTGATCACAAATTCCCAGAGGTGCTGCATTTGTGGGCAAGGGGCTCAGCCATGCCCTGTGGTGGGTGGCATTGGAGTCATCTGGAACAGGCCCTGTCCAGCCCAGGGCAATCCCAGCCTCCTGTCACAGACCCCCAGGCAGCCCCCAAGGCCTGGGCACCAACAGCCTGTTCAGTGAACCAGGACTGGTTTTGTTCAATAGCAGGGGTAAGTGGTTTGTCATCTTTCCTTCTCTTTCCTCGCTTCCTGATGCATGTTCTAGGCAGCTGTCCCATGGAGAGGCAGGACAGTGCATTGCATATCGTGAGTATCAGTTCCTGTGTCACTGGAGGTGACAGTGACCCTTGGTTAAACCACCACAGTGATGGGAGCCTTGTGCTGCATATGAACCTCCCAGAGAATTGTTTTCATTCTATGTTTTGTCAGCTGATAGTCCTGAAAGAAGTCATCCTGAAAGGCCCTGGAGATACATCCCTCAAAGAGCAGTGCTGCCTTGGAAACTGCTGAGCTCTCCTGCCTCTCACAGTGATGTAACAGTTTGCTGGTCACTGAGCATCCTGATTCATCAACAGTTTCCAGCCCTGACATCACTGGAAAGAACTAATGATTTTATGGGTTTGGGTTTTTGTTTGTTTGCTTGTTTGTTTGTGTTGTTTTGTTTGGGTTTTTTTTTGCTGGTTGGTTTGGTTTGGGTTTTTTGTTTGTTTGTTTGTTATTTTTTCTGATTTGTTTTTGTTTTGAAATACAAATGGAACATTGGAAGAAGTTGGAGGGGAGTGGGGGGCAGAAACAAGCCCATCTCAAACAACCAAGAAAACCTCTTCAGTGCTTGAAGTATCAATTTACTTTTGATCCAGTCAGATATTTCTGCTTTCTCTAAGAATTGATTTTTGTCCTATATGGAAGGACATAAGCTTGACCCTTGAGTCAGATTCAGGCTGATAAAATCCTACAACATTTCATTCACTGGGATTTTGAGCCTATATTAGTATGTTTGCATTTTTATGCAAATGTATTAAAAGTTTTGGGGACTAGAATAAGAGTGAGCAAGCATTGAAAATTGAATCTGGTGATAGGGAGGTGATAAAAGTTTACTGCAATTGAGTTAGCAGACTGAACCTTTATTTATCAGGTTATTTAGAATGCTGGGATTTTGTGTACATTCTTGGTAATCTTTTTTCAGAATTAATTATCTAAGTCCCATGTAGCTGAAGAGATACCTATTCTGATTATTTTTAACAGTCATGTATATTGTTGTTTTGTAGACAGATGATGGGATTGAGAGCATTTGTAGTAAGTTTTTTGTGTGTGTGTCTCAGTTTTCTATGGTAATCTCTTTTTCCACATCTCTCCAGGCCTTGAACTGCGGGGCAGGCACTGGGGGGAAGAAATCCCCCCCATTGTTGAGGGACATCACATTTGAATCTTCCTGGAGGATGTGCAGGTCCATGGGACCCAGTGAGATGCATCCCAGAGTCCTGACGGATCTGGCTGATAGAGTTGCTAAACCACTCATTTCAAAAATTGTGGCAGTCACTGAAGTTATAAATAAGCCTGCCTCTTTAAAAGGAAAATGTAGATGGCTTACACTGAAACACTACATATAAAAGGTATTTTCTAATGCCTTCAAAATAATGTGTAAATAAATGCACTGATATAGGTGGTACCTTTGGGAACAAAAAAAAAGGATGCACTTATCCCATGTCTTTTATCTACTTAAAGCAGTGATTCTATACTCTCTTTGTCTTTCCTTATCCCTACTATCCTTCAACATGAAGTTTTTTTAATGAGTAATACTTTGAAAATGGTGGTCAGAAAAAACTGATCCTCTCTATGGGTCTGTATTATGACAACCCAAATTTGCAGACAGATTTCTATCTGTGTACAGGCTGTGACATGCTGATTTCAGCTAAGAACTTGAAACTATCTTTTGTTGTGATCTTTTTAGGAAAATAATTAATATAATAACTTGTCTCTAACATCAGCTTTCAATCAAGACTAACTGCTTGGACTAATTTCTGTAACCTACAAAGCCATATTTTTATTAAACATTAACCACTTTTCCCTCACTTTCTTTTCCCTTTTGAATGTCTGTGCTAGAAACCAACAAAAACATCTTTAATAGATATACACATAATTAAAAAATTTAGAAAGGTATTACTAAAGTTTTGAATCAAAGCTCAAAATCAATTTTAATTACAATACTTCTGTGACTTTTTTTTCTATATGTTTGCTTTGTTTTAATGTGTCCCTAATGTAGAATTTAAATAATAATTACCAAAAAAAAAAAGGAAATTACTTTGTACATCTTAAAAATCTAGCCTGGTTGATCTTTTCATAAAATGTATTGATAAAGGAATGTCATCATTATTCATGTTCTGGTAAGACTCACTGATTTTTAAAATTGAGTAACCATGGAAACACAACTGGGTAACAAGGAAGAAAGTGCAGGGGTAAATTTACAGTTAGTCTTTTAAGCAAAAGTTATTTCTGTTTTTACAGTAAAATGAGCTCAGGTTTTTATCTAATCTCTTACCAGTTTGTGTGTGCAGGTATATTATATATATGCATATGCATACACATATTGAACATATTTAATAAATATAAAATAAATATTTACTTTTAAAACATAATTTCTGGTGTTTGGGTGGGGTTTTTTTGTTTGTTTGTTTTTATTTTTGCTTTGTTGTTTGTTTTTTTTTAATTCAGTAAATTCTAGCCAGAAAACTCACTAGCTTCTCCCCCTTCCTTTTTGTTTCATATGGGTTTTTTTCCTAAATGAGAGTTTGAGTAATCTTCCTGAGTTATAAGTTAATTTAAAAAGGCAAATTTCTAAAGCATTGTGGTAGAATACTTTAGTAGTCAAGGCATTAGAAGGATCACAGATGGATTATTGGACTGAAGTGTAATAAAAATGTTACAAATGTAAGGTAAAGTCAGTTTCTTGTTACTGTATAAAGCATATGTTGTTTTTAATGTGATAAATCACAGAACTCGTAGGGGTTTGCGTAGTATTTGGCACACATTCTGGTGTCTTTTATATTGCTTGTGAACGTGGACTAAAAATATGTATTTGCTTTATTAGAAAATATTCCCCAGGCATTTCTGGGCTATGCTTTCGTATCATGACCTGCTGGGTAATGTTTTCTCTTCTGTATATCACTGTGAACCTCAACCTGCTGTTTTTCCTTAACATTTCTAATCTACATGAGGGTACATGTCTTTGTATGATGGAAAATGTGTTGAGTTCTGTAGTGTTAATAGCAGCAATTTTTAAAATTATACTTGCTTTCTCTCAATATCTAAAAACCTTCAGATATTTAAAGCAAAAAGGTCAAGGAGATTTTAAGCTTTTTTACTTTAAACTTTTGAAATTTGTGGTTTGTGACTTGCTTTGGGATAAGAGTGTTCGTCTTTCTGACTAAAATCAGCATTTCTTGGGAATTAACTCTCTTTTCCTGAATCTTTTTTTTTTACCACATTTCCTCCATTCTTCCTCTGCTGTCACATAGAGGAAGTTGAATAGGAAGCTAACTCCCAAAATGTATTCTCTTTGTTCTGATGCAATCTCTAAAATGTATCAGGTGTCAAGCTATGTCCACTGTGAGCAATTCATGAAGAAATTGCCTCATCATTTTGATCACAGTCAGGCTTTTAGTATGAAAGTAACTGGCATAGAAAGACACCTTTAGAAGTGTGAAAACAAGCAACAAAATGAAGTAAAAAATGATGAAATTGAGCACAGCACTGACACAGTACAGCTGCTGTCCCTGGCAGTGACTGTGGCCTTCAACAATAGTCTATGACTGCCAGGGAAGCCCCACTCACTATGGGGAAGTAATTTCTGTTGGTTAACGTTCATTTTAATATCAATGTAGAGTTCAAGCCAGAATCCCATCTGTGAAAAACTCTGAACTTTGGTAGTTTTTATGTGTTCATGAAATGGTCGTATGAAGCCACTTTATTTTTAAGATTTATGTAAAGGTGCACTTTACCTTGTCTGGCTTCATAAGTGATTTTCTGTGTGTTCTGAATCAATGTTGGAGACAGAGCTTTGCAATCAAAAGAATATGTTCAGTAATTCAAGGAAGACAAAAGAAAAATAGTGTTAAGTGAGCATGGAAATAATTTGCACTGCAGAAGATGAAATTGCTTTTTCCTTCCCCGGAGTTTGTGTGGTAGAGGAGACCCCTCATTTTCAGTGGAATTTTCAGTGTGTGGTATGGCAATCCAAAAGCACAAATACTGTATTTGTTTCCTATCATTTTCCTAGTAGAATTTATACACTGAAACTTAATTCCACCTGCGTCTTGCTGAAGCGTGAATTCAAGTCCCTCAGATGTCTCATATCCTTGCAACATTCTGAAGTTCTGCAACCCAGAGTCAACAGACTCAGTAGCATTTTGCCTGTCACCTGTGGGCTGACTTACGTGCTTTATAGTATACAGGGGAGGCATATATACTGATAAAGTCTAGATTCAGCCTGCTGGCTTAAAGCAAATAAATGTCCTCATTTGGACTTGGTAGTTACCATGGACCCAATTATCCATTGCCTGCCACCTCTCATGGTCACTTTTAGCTATGTGAGAAGGTGTGGAATGCTACATGATTCAAAGTCCTTTCATCCCTAGCATGCTTATATGACAAAACTATGAATCTATGGAGTGTCAAGCAATTGATATTTGTGATATCGGCCTTACAGTGTTGAAGGAATTCCAAACTTAAAATTGCTGAGTATCAAGTCCTTGAAGGAGCTAGAACCTTTCTTGTTTTATTTTAGTCTTCTAATAGCTTGAAGAGGTGAGAACCAAAAAAGTGCTCATTAACAACAGCCTTAAAGTCTTCATAAAGACAGTTCTAGAAAAAAACCACCCTAGTGTCTTTTCTCTGGTCCTGTGCGTGCCCTTCCAGGCTCCTTTTGGGTTTCCATGTTGATAGTTTACGGCTTCTCCTAGCCCACAGTAAATACAGCTGCACAATCACTGTCATGAGGTTTTTGCCGAGTAGGCTGTGTCGTTCATGATGGGAATCCCCACCTCCTCAGTTCTGGGACCTGCTTGGGTTTATTTTCATGTGTTGCCTTGCCCAGGCTGCTTCCTTCTGGCAGCTTTCAGCTCAGGGCACAGTTTGGGGGCCTTTACTAGGAGTGACAGGAGTTGTTGTTACTGAGCTACTCTTTATTTTAGAAGTGGTTTTGTATAGAGTCAACCACATCAATTTCTGTGAGGATGAATCTACATTTTTAAGAAAAAAAATCTTTTCCAATGCTTCAGAGTCAGGTTTATATTTCCAAGACATCTTGGATTATTTGTTCCAGGTATCATGGTCTGTATTACCATTCCCTCCAAATATGAGTTCTTTACACTGAAAATAGCTGAGTAGTTTTAATTTATGGCAGCAGCTTATTTTCTGCTGAACCTGAGTATATGAGCTGCCTGTAAGCACTCTTTGCAGCCTAAGAAACATGAAATAGAAGATGGAAACTGCAAGGAATACTGAAATCCTTCTGAAAGGCTCATGGCAAGCAAGAGCAGCAATGCGTGGGTTGCTGACAGGACATGGATTTAGGTATGAGAAAGGGAGGAACTGAGGTCAGTGATACAGGTACAGCATGAAAGAGGCTGGATAGCAATTCAGTGCTGCTGAAGCCATGTAGGGAATGAGTACTTGGCTGAGGTGCAGACTGTTGTTACTGAATCACGGTTTGATGCATGTGTGTGCGTGTAGGGAATTTGCAATAGCACTGACAAGCAGAAGTTCTGCTGTTTTGAGATGTGTGGAACTGGATAGAGTGCTAAATAAAAGCAGTAGCTTCAGATGCAGCAGAGCAGAGTCTGCCTGTCTCTTCATACCACATGAACTTTATGTAAGATCCACGGGGTTTTCTTTATTGCTTCATGATATGGTAACTCTTAAGTAATAGCCTTAATACAGGATGGCAAAGAGTCAGGTCAGCAATAGGAGATGAGTGGCATTTCTCTGAACTTAATGGTGAACAGTGGGTCAGCGGAGTCTCTTGTGGAGAAGCCACATATGTGCATATTAGAGTGCATTAAATTTGATTTTTCAACCTTAAGTTATTGTACATACGTAGTGGTAGACAAGATGAGCAAAGATTTTATTTTCATGTGTTGCCTTGCCCAGGCTGCTTCCTTCTGGCAGCTTTCAGCTCAGGGCACAGTTTGGAGGCCTTATTAGAGTGCATTAAATTTGATTTTTCAACCTTAAGTTATTGTACATACGTAGTGGTAGTCAAGATGAGCAAAGCTATAAAGATCTATAGATAAACCCTTCTCTTAGAAGAATTTTATCTTCGGTAGAGAAAAAAATGTCGTGAGTTGGGGTCAGTCTTTTAGGAAGTAAGTCAATATATGACTTTTTGAGGAGTTCTTAAAATAGTATTTTTATTTTCCTTAAGCATAGTATACTGAAATAGTTGTCCTGGATCAGAAAGAATTATTCTCATTAACCCTCAAGACTTGGTGTGACTTGCATTTTTGAATCTCAAGAGGCAAATGGAACAGGATATACTGTCCTAAAACATATAATTGATTATGACCTTGTGCAAAGAAAAAACTGGTATGTAAAAACTCTGTCTTTTATATACTAACCGTTGACTTAAAGTTGATTTCCAAGTCAGAGTGCTCATCTTTGAACCAGACTTTTTTTCCCAGTTTTCTAATGCTTATGTAGTTGCTACAATTTGCTTGTAAAGGGGAAGCCTTGGTTTGAAGTTTTGTTTCAAAATGGGAATAATACTGAAATCTGAGATTCCTAAAATTGGAAGTCATTTGTTAGTTGGCTTTAGTTCTACTGAGCAACAGCAGTGCTTTCCTCAGTCTCAGTTTTGAAGGGTAAATTAATATGAAGAAACATTCTTCTGAAAGTACTCTGTTATTCTCTCAGCAGACAGAGAGAAATGGAATTTTGCCTCTTAGAATCTGCACGCATTTTTAAAATCATTATTTATTTATTTTTCCATTCAAGAGAGGTAGGTAGACAAAATTTATCAGAGTCCCAGTGTGGGTTTGAGAGAGCTGTAGCATATCTCAATCTGTCCTTACCCTCAGAAGTAACAGCTTCAAAACATGAGAGTGGCAGCTTTCAGTTGCTGCACTGCACTGCAGTATCATCTCCTTTCCAAGCAACAGCTGATCACTGCACCCTGCTCAGTGCGTGGTGGAAAAATCCATGTGCCTGTGTAGGTGGAAACATGTGTCAGCCTATTGTGCCACTATCCAGTTCTAATAGTAATAGATGAGGCTTTGCTGTTAATTTATTAGTAAGTGCTGAGTTATGGAGAAATATTAAGAATCAATGATCCATCAAATGCAAGACCTGAGTTTCCTAGAAAACTGTGTTAGTTTGCTAACTGGTTGTTCATACTGAAGTTTTTCCTGTATTCCTATATTTCTATGTGTTAACTGCTCTTTGGCTCGCCATGTTGGAACAAATTTTTTACCTCTTAACTTCTGAAATGCTTGAATTGTCAATTCCAAAACTGTTTCACTCAGTGGTTACAGAATGCATCATTTATAGTAATTTTGGAATGCTTAACGTCAAAATGTTTGAATCCCCCTCTTTGATTTAGCAAGTAAACAAGTTTGCTATGAGAGAAAGGGTTTGAAGGAGGCTGCCAAAGATCAGTGTCTATGAACTGTTTTTAAGCAATTATTTCTACCGTTGATTAAGTTGACTTATGTTTTGCCATGAATATGAGCTGGGGTGTTTGATTTCCATTTGGCTTATGCGTAGTAAAACTGGCACAATGTATTTCCATCTATCTTCAATACTGCCAAGCTTCAGTTACCCACCTATAAATGCATTTTTGCAGTAAGTCCTTTATTCCAAAAGAAGTAGATTGTATGACTCTGTTTATATACCTGGTGGTACAGCTGAGGGCATATCATAAAACCAGAATATTCTGCTGGAGGTGTTGATGTTAGTGTCAGTCTTCAGAAAATACTGAGAAAAGTGTAGAGAATGTGTGGTATTATATAGATGATGAAGAGATTTGGAATTTGAAATAGTTTCATCCTGTCTTAGTTATTGTGTGAGACTGGACAAGGCACACTGTCTGTCAATCCATTTATAAAGTGGTACGAACTATAGTTACCTTGTAGAGATTTGGTAAAAATAAATTAATCATATTTGGTTCAAATCTCCCAAAACTCCAGTCAAAAATGCTATCATTTACTGTAAGTGTTGCATAACATTTAGAGTGTAGGAATGTTTATTGCACTATACTGCACTCACTGGCAAGACAGCATTTTGGAGTATTTATATGCATTCTTTTTGATTTGTTCTACTTATATGTTCTTCATCCTTACTCTGTGCAGTTCAAAAATCTTTTAGCATACCCATTTATTCAGTTAAATTTCTTTTTCCAGTTGTTACAGCTCACTTTTTCCTGCTGACCTTCCTGGACGAACATTCCATTTCTTGGAGATGATGTAGCTGACAGTTGTCTTTCATGAATTTTCTCCTTCTGTCCCTAGCTCCTCTTGTATCCCTCCTCTGCCTGAAGCTGTACTATTATGAAAGAAACCTAAGGCTGTGCAAAAATATAATTTACACTTTTTTCTCTTTAAAATGTGGTTTTCCTTAATATGAAAAGCCTTATCTATCTCAATAGATTTTTTTCCATAAATTATGTGCTGAGTTCATGTCTATGTATTTTTAAGTATTTACTTTAAAATCTGAAGGTAGTACAAAGTTTTCCCATAATCTACTTTGGAGGTTGTGTTGATCTCTAATTGTGGATTTGGTGAAAGATTTGTAGAATTTCCTGTATACAGGTGTTGTTTGTTTCCTTTTTAATTCTTTTCCTATGGATTTTTGTCTTTATTAGGGATTATTTGTCAGTTTTTGATTAGCTGTGTGTTTTCATGTAGAAAGTCACAGCCGTTTCTTTTTTTTTTTTTTGTCATAACCTGTGCTTTCTGAGTTAGTTTATTTCTTCTTCTTTACCTTTTTTTTTTAAATTTTGTTTTTATACTGAGCTATCTTTGGTTTTAAAGTTTTTGATATCAGTCCTCTTTCCAGTATGAACACTTTTGGTAAGAGATTGAATATATGCACCTTATTTAGGAACAGTATGTTCCATGAAGTAAACAGATCACAAAGTCTATTAAACCTAGAGAACTGTATATTCCATTTGATCCACAAATATAATAAGATACAAATAGAGAATGGTAAAAAGATCCTTTGTTTGCAATAGAAAGCAATTTTATTGCTTTGTTGATAGCATGGAGATGCTAAGAGTACTAAGCACTTAGATCAAAATGAGGGATAAATTGGAGGAATGTTTTTCAGTCAGGAAGATGAAGGTCAATGAAGATAAATGCTAACTACTAAAATTTAGAAATGAGGAATTAAATGTTTACATAAAAATAGGAAATCAATGTGTAGGCAGAAGTAGTGTATAAATATATCTGTGTGTTAGAATAACCACAAATTGAAATTAATTAATGATGTGATTTCTTCTGCATAAAAATAGCAAATAGCCCTGGGACATGCAGACAGGAATGTCATTTGCAACACATGGGAGTTGCTGCTGAGCTTTTTTTTTTTTTAATTATTGAGTGGGATATCATGAAAACATTTTGCTTGGTCTTGGGTATTAGGCTTAAAGAAAGAAACAGATGAATTGGATAGTCTCCAGAGGAGACAAACAGTAATCAGCACCAGATATTAGAAGGACAAAAGAACATTTCTTAGTACAGTTGAAAGGTTGAGAGGTATATATGTCAGTAATATTGCAAAGAAAGTTTGTCTTCTATGGTGGGAAAGATTAGCATGAGAAATAATGGTACTTTTTCCCAAATGATAACAAATTGAACAAAAATAATCAGCATGCTCCATAACACTGGAAATCTGGGACAAGAAAACTTTCTTTGTGACAGCTAAATACTTTGAAAAACTCTAGGGCATCTCTGTCTTTGGAGGCTTCAAATAGGTAAGGCAAATCTGTATTAAGGATATTCAAAGGGTATGGTGCCCTCCCCCAGAGTAAGGGGAATGCATAAGTGGGCTGTGTTTGACCCTGTCTGGAGGCCAGGTGGGCAGCAAAGACATGCTATCTCTCTCCTCCATAACCGTACTGAGGAAAGGAAATGTAACAAAAGGCTCATGGGTTGATATAAAGACCAGGAAAGTTGTCACTCATCAGTTGCTGTCACAGAAAAACCAGAATCAGCTTGGGGAAATTAATTTGATTTATTGCCAGTGAAAATCAGACTAGGATAATAAGAAGTAAAACAAATCTTGAAAACACCTTCCCCACCCAACCACTCCTTCTTGGGCTATGCTTTCCCAGCAGCACAGGGAGATGGGGAATGGGGGTTCTGGTCATCCCAAGTTGTTTCTGCTGCTGTTCAGAGAGAGGAGTTCTTCCGCTGCTGCAGCATGAATCTATCCCATGGGAGACAATTCTCCACTAAATTCTCCAGTGTGAGTCATTTCCACATGAACTGCTCCAGAGTGGGTGGATTTTCATGGGTGCAGTCCTTCAGTGTGGATCATCCACGAGGTCACAAATCCTACCTGAAAACCTGCTCTAGTTGGGCTCCTCTCTGCACCCTTCCGTAGGTCCCTGACAGTGCTCCAGTGCAGGCTTCCCATGGGGTCACATCCTCCTGTCAAGCAACCATTGCTCTGGCATGGGTCTTCTCCATGGGCTGCAGGCAAATCTCTGCATCCCTGGGGACCTCCAGGGGCTGCAGTGGCACAGCTGCTTCACCATGGTCTGCAGAGGAATCCCAGCTCTGGTGCCTGGTGCCCCTCATCTCCCTCCTCTACTGACCTTGGTGTCTGCACTGTTGTTCATCTTGTATATTCTCACCCTGCTCTTCTCTGGCTGCAATTACAACAGTGCAATAAATTTATTTTTACCTTCTTAAATGTGGTATCACTGAGGTGTTACCATCATTCCTGACTGGACCACCCTTGGCCAGCAGTGGGTCCATCCGCTTCTCACAGAAACCACTGCTGTAGCTCCTACTACTGAAACCTGGCCACACAAGCCCAATAAAATGAGATCAGGCCATCATTATCTGCAGTTCTAATTTTTAAATCATTTTTGTCTTTTCTTGCCTGTTTAAGCCAGTATATGTTTCTGAGGTGTGATAATGTAAGCTTTGAAAATATTTTAATGGTTCTATAAGACAAGGTTTTTATGAAAATATATTAAGAAGTTTTATACATATGTATATTAAAAATACAGAAATATGCATGTATGCACATACAATACAATCTGTAAATATATATTAATAAGTCTTCATTATATATGGTTGGATAGATATGTGTGTGTGTTTAAGTGTGCGTTTGAGTTTTATAAGCAGGAGATGTTGAAAAAATAAGCCAGTCCCTGGATACAAACCCATCTCTTCAGTGCTGAAATAAAACATTACATGTTGAAAATAGTTGCTGTGTTTAATTTAATTATGTTAATTTAATATACAGTTTGAGAAACAATGGAAAAATGTTTTTTACCTGTGGGACAGTAGAAGCTGCTAGCAAGGCTGGAGGTATTCAAATTGTTAACTCTGTGGGATGAAAAGAGACAGATAATTATTACCTGTGGAACATGGAGAAGTTATCTAGGGAGAGGATGTGAGTGTTATAATAATGTGTCATTGTTAAATCAATGATTTTTAGTATCTGGAAAAGCTATAAATTTTAGTCCCAAAGCTTATCTTTTCAATTTATTTTGTATGTCTCTGTTGAGAAAGAAGTCGAATGATCAAAAATGTAAGAAATGTTTTGTGGAAATTGTTCTTCCATTAAATGCATGTCTTGTCTTTTACTGTTTCATATGTGAGTTCTGCTGGTATAGGAAGGTCTCTTCACCTTGTCCTACATAATTTTATACCAGTTTTGGTGCCTTCCATGTGCACATGCTCAGGATCCATGCGTTTGATGGTTCTGTTATGTGAGGTGTTTGTGCCAGTTGTGAAAGGGCACATTTTCTATTTTACATTCTGGTGAAGGTTTGTTTACTGCAGCATATGTTGATGGCAATTTTGATGATAAGTATGCTGGGGTGGAGGGTTGTTTTAAAATTAGGCAGATGAGAAGAGGTTTGGGTTCCCAATTTGTTCTTCAGTTCCACTGAACCTTTTGCAGTGAGGTAATTCTTTCTGTTTTTGAAAATTAGACCACAGGTTCTTAGGTACACAATCTTTAAATCAAGTCGAGTTGTTATTGAAAATACTCATGCATTGTGACTATTCCAGCAATTTAGTAACAGAAGTGGTTTAAGCCATCTTCTGAAAGAATGTTTTTACAATAACAAATATTAGCTTTTGCATATATTTTAATACAGCAAAAATAAAACCAATCCTAGCCTAAAGATGTATATAATGTAAATTTCTAAGTAGTGATTTCAAAATGTAGCTACAATCTATTGCAAAAGGTATTTCATGCATTAAGGACCTTTGGTCTGAGGATCACAGAAGTTGTGATTATTTGCTCTTCTAGTCATAATAAATGGAAAAGACATGCTGGCTAAATGGCAGAAGGATATTGCTTTCAAAATAGTATAAGTCACTGTAATGTTAATAGGAGAAAGACACTATACAAGTATGGTTGGTCCTGTAATAGCTTTTTGTATGAACATTGGAAAATGATTGTCAGTTCTGAGAGAAGGTGTGTAGCTGCATTGCCAGCAGCATGTCTGGAAATGAAGGATGGAGAGAGAGAGAGAGAGAGAAAAGGTAGTTCTGTATTCTCCACTGCAAGGACAAGAGCTACCACTGTCAGCTGTAAATGCTACAGCAGCTCTGCTTCAGCTAAAGGGACCTGTTGGATTTCCTAATGGAATGTCACTTTGAGACAAAGGAAGGACTTTGTGTCTTAGCTCGGTGTTAGTGGCCATCACTGCATATAAAAAGTGATCTCTGCTTTATCTGGACAGGAAACCTTGAAGTGAGCAAACAACCTCCTGGGAAATTTTCTACGGAAATTTACACTGAGTCATTTATATTGCCATAACTCAAAGGAAAGCTTATATAACACAGGCTGTATTTAAGTACAAGATTAAGAAGCTTAGGTAAGCATGTAGGCTTTTTTGTAATTTTAAACTAATTTGCTATAATGTTTTGTCTGATTTGGCAAAAAAGGCTTCTAGATTCACTTGATGACTTGTTTTAAAAAGGCTACCTGCCTATGTCATGACCACCTAAAGGAGAGAAGGGTTTGCACTTAAGCTTTCATGATAATACGTGCTTTGATAGACAAGTTAAAGTAAATGTGTCTGCAGCCTTGTAAAATGTTATAACTCTCGAGTGTTAAAAGGCTTTTTTTGGAAGTTACTCTTTGTTGCATCAGAATTGGTGGTGCAGAACGCAGACCCATCACACCAGTGCTGTATTTCAGCTATGCCAGCAACTTCCTTGCCATTTTAGCTGAAAACATCAAACAAAAGGCAGGCTTGCATTAAGGTATGTTGTGTTCTGGAAGAGTGGGCATGTCCACAGACATTCTGAGTTTGCTGTGCTCAGTGTACCTGCTGGCAGAGCAGGCTGGGTGCAATCCTGTACTGCCCCAGCAACATTTCTGAGTGTTTCAATGTGAAAACTACAAACTGGATTAAGGGCAAGTGAGGCAGTTACCTGTCTGCATAGCCACATGCAATTTAAATGTGATGCTAAGCATATTTTAAAGACAAGCTTAAGTATGACAAATACACTTCTGCACTCATGGTAGGCTGTTGAATTTTGGGTATTTTAACCATTAGTTAATACTCCCAGTAATCTTGTTGGAATTAGACAGCCATTCAGGGCGTGGGCAGGGAGTTACAGGGAAAAATGTCCTACTAACATGCTAATCAACCATTTGGGGAGGTCTGCCTATACCCCAGAATGTCTTGCTGAGAGGAGTTATTTTACCATCTTTGTCCTATGTACTGTTGGATGAGGACAAACAAGACTGGCAATGCAGCTGAGCAGCAGCCAGATGTACCTCTGCAATGGAAAGAAACCTTAAGAATTACAGATTTGGAAAACACAAATGGAGATAGGGGAGCAGAGCCCTGAAATGCTAACAGAGAATAAAAATAGGACTGCATTGCTTACCAATTAACAATTTTGGTGAAAGTTTATTCTGTAGTTGTGTGATCATGACTCATGAGTTTCCATTTCTGAGAACTGATTTTTAGGCATTGTGTTTGTTTACAGTGATGCTGTTTGGGTTTTGCCTTTTTTTCTTTTATATGTTCTCTGTATTCTTGACACATATATTTGTACCTCTGTCACCTATTGTATTAGTGACTAGTTTTCCCAGTACTTTTCCATAGCCTTTCCTTAAGCAGAAAGACAAAAGAAATTCCAGAGCTCCAAGCCCCTGGAAGTACAAGTCCCCAGTGCTATCTTGGTTCTTCCTGGGAACCAAGGCTGAGAACAACTCTTGGAGATACATTCTCATGGACAAAGTACAACTGGTGCTGAAGGGGGGACTCCAGAGAAGGGTCTTGACCTGGCAGAAGGAATTGCATCACCACTTGTCCTCCTAATTGGTGCTTTTTATCAATTATGCCAATTTCCTACAACCTATAAAAATGTACTTACCCCTGGAGGGGTGTGGGGGTGATGTGGGCTTTTGTAGACATCTTTCCATAACTGCTCCTGAAGGCCTTCAAATAAAGATCCCTTTTTATATTACCTCCTTACTAATATTATCTCGAATTTCATTTCTAGGTTGGGAAAAAGACACCAATAGTATTGTGCACAAACATTGCAAAATTTTTCAGATTTTATACATAGTGATGGTGAGTTTGTGTTGTTGCCCATCGTAGGTATAGATCTGTGTGTAATTCACGTCTGTGCATATGGCAGCTACACTCCTGATAGTGAAATTTATGAAAGGAGTGCAGGAAGAACGGCTGACATAGCCTCTGTTGTACCATGATTCACAGGAGTCCCCATTTGCCTTAGTGAATGTCTGTAGGGAGAGGATGCTGGCTGCATCTTCTGAATTACAGAGCCAAGTATTGGAAGAGAGGATCTTTCCTAGAGCTGCTCATGCCTGTGAGTCTTTAGAGACAGCTGTTTAAAAAGCGAAACAAAACAAAAAATACTGGCAGCATAAAATGTAAGGACTCGGAAAGGAAATTGCCTAGTGTTCAGTTTGATAATAAGCACCATCAATTTTGGATGTTCACAGGATTATGTTCTGTGTCTCTACAATTAAAAAGAAAATACGAAAAAGCATCAGAGAACATTAGTATAATTGTCATAGTGCAAAGGCTTTGCATGCAGTCCATTAGTATTTTCCTATCTGTTAATTAGCAAAGGAACAAGTTCTACAAGATTTCTTAGATAAGCACTGCATTTCACAACCTATATTTGGAGAAATAAGACCAGAGGCTCTCCAGCTTATAAAAGGAAACAAACTCCTTGAATTTTCTGTAAAGTAAGTACATGAGTTAAAGAAGTTATTGATGAAAGATAACAATTTGATTTGAGAGATACAGAAAGAGACAGCTGGAAAGATGATCATCTTAGAATCATAAAATTACAGACTCATTTAGTTTGGAAGGAAACTTCAAGATCATCTAGTTTAACTATGAACCTAACGCTGCCAAGTCCACCACTGAACCATGTCTTTAAGCCCCACATCAACATGTCTGTTAAATATCTCCAGGAGATACTTTCCCATGCAGCTTGTTCCAGTGCTTGACAGCTCTTTCAGCGAAGAAATTTTTACCAATATCCAGTCTTTACACACTCATTCCCAGCAAACTTGAGGCCATTTCCTCTTATCCTATTTCTTCTGACTTGGGAGAAGATACCAACCCCTGGTTACAACCTCTTTTAAGGTAGTTGTAGAGTGATGAAGTCTCCCCTGAGCCTCCTTTTCTCCAGGCTGAACAGCTCCCTCAGCTGCTCCTTCTAAGACTTGTGCTCCAGACCCTCCGCCAGCTCTGTGGCTTTCTCTGGACACGCTCCAGCACCTCAGTGTCTTGTAGTAAGGGGCCCAGAACTGAACCCAGCACTCGAGGTGTGGTCTCACCATGTCAAGTAGACAGGGACAGTCACTGCCCTGGTCCTGCTGGTTACACTGGTTCTGATCCAGGCCAGGATGCCAGTGCCTATTTGACCACCTGGGCACGCACTGGCTCATGTCCAGCTGGTCAACTAGCACCCCCAGATCTTTTTCTGCCAGGCAGCTTTCCAGCCACTCTGCTCCCAGCCTGCAGCATTCCATGAGGTTGTCGTGACCCAAGTGCAGGATCTGGCACTTGGCATTGTTGAACCTCATCCAGTTGTTCTTAGCATTGATCCAGCCTGTCCATATCCCTCTGCAGAGTCTTCCTACCCTGCAGCAGATCAACGTTCCTGCTCATCTTGATGTCATCTGCAAAATAACTGAGGGAGCACTTGATCCCCTTGTCCAGATCATGATACACCTGAGATGTGAAGGCCTCTCAAATCTTATGCTCTAACTAATTTTGAGTACTCACACAACTGGTATGGGTACTGATAAAAGTATAACCACAGCAGCAGGAAGCTTGGCTTCCACCAGGCACAAGAGTATTTATCTGAACCTAAAAGCTTTAAAGCCTGAACTGGACTTCCCCTTAGCTGTCACACTGTATTTTTGAGTTTGGTAGTATCAACACTGCCTGTTTCCTGTCTACAGGAACAGTAATGTCTCAGGGACTGTTATAACTGGATGCTGGAGTGTCCAAAATAAATGAAGACACAGACGGTACTAATCTGAAAATATACTCCCCAGTGGGTCATTTTCTAATTGCAAACTGAGGCTGTGTTTTAGGCCTGTCCCAAAGATACCTATTGGTACTATAACATTGTCACATGCTATGCATCTTTGGCTACACTTCCCTCTATTTACGCAAATGAAGATCAGTATGTGTGGGTATTTTATAGGGTTTATTTTGCTGTCATTTTGTTGATGTCTGAAATATTTTTATTTACATTACAAAACCAAACATCACGATCCATTTGGGAGATAGAAATAGTAAATATAGAGAGATGTCAGCATGCATTGTTGGCTTGAACACCCCAGCACAGTGTCATTAAATCTCGTTCTGGTTGGGGATGATTCCCATTCAGCTGTTGTGCAGTGCAGTCAGAATGAGTTCAGTGTCTGTCCACATCTGTGCAGATATTCAAATTGCCAAAAAGAGTGAAAGAAAAGGAAGGCAAAGGAGGAGGAGGGAAAGATGCCTAAGGTTACAGGCTGAATTACCGGTGAAGCTGCTGCCTTAGTTTAGCCCTTTTTCAGGAACGCCACATTGCCTTCTACTGCCTTTTCACTCTCCTGACCTTTACACAAAACTCAGTCATGGGATACCCTTGGGGGTGGTTAGCTCTTTCATTGCTGTATTCTGTTATACAACTATTTTGCACTCACTGTTTTCTAGTACCTCGAGGTTTTCTTTGCAATATTGGAGTTTGTAAGACAAAATCACTTCTAAATCAGCCTTACAGCTCTATTCAATTTTACTTTTCTAGTTTTAATATTCTTTGTTACTCAGGTTTGTTTACTGCTTAATACAATTTTCTTGAATAATTTTGATAGTATCATGCAAAAATTATCCTAGTTTTGCTCTTTGTTGTTTTGTTTTGATTTTAACTCATTCAGATAGTATATTTTTATAGGAAGAAGTTCCTAAAAAGTTGTATTTAAAGACAAATAGTTACTCTTTTCAAGTCTTCCAAGTATAGACTCTGATGCTATGTGCATGCTTATTACATAGATAGTAGAATGATAATCTAATAAATCCTAGTAAGTATAACCAAATACATGTAATAATTTACTGTATGCTTTCTTCTGAACAGTAAAATTCTTGAATTCATAGTAGAAAATGTATGCATGTTAATACATACATATTTCTCATATTTCTCATACTTCTGCTCAAACTCAGACATTAAATTTTATTCCTGAATAATAGAATTCATTGTGTAATGCCATATCCTTAGTGCCCAGCCTTGGACTCAAATCTTTTTGTGCTGTGCAAAAGGAGGACAGAAAGAAAGAACTCCTGCCCCAAAGAACTGGCAGTCTCAGGTCTGAGCAGCGAGACAAGAAGAGTTGAAGGAGGCAGGATGGTGTTACAGCACATTCTCATCTTACCTTCTCTTGTTGGGTACTTTGCTGAAAGAAGGAAAAGTATCTCTTAACAGAGTAACTGATACACTTGGAAAAAATCCTCCAGAATTTCACACCTATGGCAGGTCTGAAACAGACTAAATACATCCTGAAATAATTTACTGTTGACTTGACTAATTCATTAGATGATTTGAGAAGCAGTAGGTATTTCTGTTGAGCACTGTTTTACCTTAGCAAAAGGAAGAGAGGACATTCTAGCAAGACAGTTTTAAGCCTATGTTTCAAGAAGCATAATAAATTTTTGGAAGGAAAACTCCTGCCAGCTGTTGTGAGAGTCAGGAAGGTGTATGTTTGAATCTTTGAGCTTGTTGAAGGCATGTAAAACAGCCAGAATTCCTATTTTAATTGAAAACTTGGTCTTACCTTCACATTGAGGTGCCTGATGTTTCCAAAATAGTATGTGAAGAGTTACACTAGGCACTCTGGAATGTTTGGAAGGGCTTTAAAAGGATATTTAGGAGATACTTTGTTCTGAGGCAGGCAGCATGTGGCCTCCTCCGTGCTTTTTGAAGCCAGTGGAATTGTTTCTGCCTGAATAGGTTGAGGTTGGATTACTTTGAGGGAACAAGTTGCACAAAAATTTATACGGTTTGATTATGATATATAGTTTTCTCTGTCTTCATTTCTACTTTCTGTAATTTATCTGTGGATTTTCAGGTTTTATTTGTGTGGGATTTTTCTGGTTGTTGTTTGTTTTTTTTTTTTTTTTTTCTGTTGTTGTTGTTTGGTTGTTTTGGTTTTTTTTTTTTTTTTTGTTATTATTGTGGGGTCTTTCTGTCATTTTATTTTACCAAATTATTTTATTGAGCATTGCTGGAATATTGGATATAGTTTTATGTTCATGTTAACCCTTTACCTTCATTTTTTTACCACCTCAAATTATCAAAACAGAAAAGTCAAATCTTTTTGTCAGCCTGAATGGCTGCCAGAGCTGCTTCCCAGGCACTCTACGAGTCTTAGTGCTTGCAAGAAGTGGTGTAAGTGTCCGTGTGGCTGGCCAGGTGCTGGTTGACTGTAGGAAGAGCTGGCCAGATATCCAGGCAGGTGATTCAGGGACAGAATCAGCTGTGTCTCAGTTCAACATGTATTTGCTGAGGAGGCAAACAGTCTTCTTGGAGGTCTGGCTGCCCTTCGTCCTCAGTGAGCCAGAAACCTTAGGAGCTCTGCTCCATATCAGTACTTTTGGCAGCCTTGTGCAGAAAAAAGGAAACACTGGACATGCAGACCAGCTGCCAGCAATACTGGTGGAAATAGTCCTGGTGCTGCCATTAGACTTTAAAATATAAACAGATTTTTTTTGAAAATTTTGTTTATATTGGACCATCATTTTTTGCTCTGAAAAGGCTTACATACACGTTTAATAGACATATCCAGTAAGGCATCAAAGTCCGTCATTGCCATCTCTCTTTAGAGTATGGAGAACTTCCCATAGTGCAGTGCTGCATTTGGAGAGGAAATTAATGAAGATTTCATATTAATGGGGTTTTTTGCAGCCATTTCTCTTTATTTCATGATCACTCTAAATTATTTTATTTCTCTTGTATTCTACTAGTATGTCCAGTGGAGATACATTTTTATGCTACGAATGAAGGAATGGATCCTTATTTTACCTCATTTTCATTTTAGCAGTCAGTAGAGCCCCCCTGTGAGGTGCATATACACGAGGACAGACAAAATTTCATGTTGTCCTTTTCTTTTTACAGATGCAGAGTTCACGGAAATCGGTAGTTACAACACAAAGGAATTGAATGCGTTTTCATTTTCCTAACATCCTATTTCTGCTTTGAGTATAGGAAAATGCCTGATTTATTAAATTGAGAATTCCAGATGTAAGTATAGGTAGGAAAGCAGGTTTTGTATCATACAGTACTCTAGGATATATGTTGGTTTGTGGGAAGATTGAGATAGAGCTAAAGGAAACCTTATCCCTGATATATTGCACCTGTGTTAATCACCGAAGAGTGGAAACAGCCTTGCCCTCAAGGCTAAGGGTGTGATAAAGAGTGAGTGAGTCAGTTGGAGTCTGGTTGGCCATGCTGTGAAGAAGCTGAGGTTTGCTGGCTGTGCTGCGAGGACAAAGGGACAGGAGGTTGGTCAAGGGACAGATAAGGTGAGCCACTGTACGAGGGACAGACAGGGACAGGCGGCCGTGCAAGGGACAGGAAGCAGCGAGCCTGCAGAAGGAAGAGAGAAGGAGAGAAAGAGCCAGAGCTGGTGGAGCTGCACACAGAAAGATACATAAAAAGGTATGAAAGACCTCTTACATAACAAAGTCCTGATACTTGAAGCCTCCTGAAGTTTTTACTGGAGCACTCTGAGTGCAGTGGTCGTCTCAACAACGACATTGGTTCTCATTTTTTTGGCAGAAATTCCAAAATTGTTTGAATGTTGAAGTATTATGAGTACTTAAATAACTTCTGAAAGGTTTCAGGGTTTTATATTGACCTTTTGAAAGTTAACCCTGAGCATTAAATATTTTCTGAAGAGCAACACATAACTGTTATCTGACATGCTGATTCAAGTCAATAAGACTTAATATTAGCAGAACTACTGTTTTCTGATATTTTTATATAATATCTATATATAAAGAATAGAAATAAGATGGGGCATCCTACAGTATTGAAGATGTAGTGAATAATCAGCAGTCATAGAATCCTAGAATTGTTAAGGTTGGAAAAGACCTTTAGGATCATCAAGTTTAACCATCAACCCATCACCACCACAATGTTTACCATGTCCTCAAGCTCCACTGAGTGATTTGGAAAAAATTGACCTAATTACCTTATATTTAGAGTTGAAATTTATTAAATTTCTAATGGAGTGAGTTAAACAACTAGTCTTTTGACATAAGTGTAGCAAGATATACTGAGTCAGTAACACTCAAATATTTTTTCTAATCAACCAATTCAATGACATTCTATTAAACTACTCTAGTTATACTGTCTTTAGAAAACAGGAAAGTAGTTTCTTAGGGGTGTTCCATGTGTCTCAATGAAAACCATTGACATGTTTTAAATCTGACTATGAGTCTTCACATACTACGACTCACTGCATAGTTCTATGTGCTCCATAAATAGAATGAATATTTTAAAATGGTACATGTGTGGATTTGGAAGAAAAACTGAGCTGTCACGAACGGAAAATTTATGCTGGCAACTGTGATAAAGTATCACATTTAAAAGGATTTGGGGGGAGGTTGTTTTGTTATTTTGACTTAGAGATTGTGTGGCTATGGGAACCATTGAAGCATATTGCACTGATTAAATGTAGTATTTGGGAGTCTCAAATGTCACAAAACATATGGAATACCAGGAACATTCATCACTGTTTGAAGGGACCATCTAAAGCCTTGATAGCCTGATCCAACAATAGTGCCAGTAAAATAATGAATGAAAAGAAGATCTGGTAGCATGAAAGCAAGTGAAATAATGTTAGAAGCAAGAGAGTTAGACTGCTACAAAATTACAGCTCCTTCTTCCTCCTGCATATCCTCCTCCTTCTCTTCTGAAGCAAGAGCTGACTATGGTTAGGAAAAGCCATACTAGTGCTATTAGCCTTACCTTAACAATAAACAGGCATTGAATCTGCATATATATTTAATATAAAAAACCCCAAAACCCAAACTCTGTTTGAAAGAGGGGGTGGTCACAAATTTTATTTCACTTGAACATGTGAATTTCAAGGGAAATATCAGATGTGTTTTTTTTCTCAGTAAATGATAACAATCTAATTTTAGTGGAGAAGGGAAAGACTCTTATGACAACTTGATTTTTAAAATATCTATAAAATAGTGTTAAGGGAGAGGAGAGGGTAGCTTCCTGGAATCAGTCCATAAATCTAAATAGGTTGTTCAGTCACTTGCAAGGCCATATTTTAAATGTGTTTTAGATAGAATGGAAATTGGTTGGGTATTAATTGTCAAATGCTTGAAGTCCTTAAAAGACCCGGTTTCTTTAAAGTGTCCTTATTCCTTTTCCTTCTAGTATCCCACATTGAAGCTTTATGTGATGTAAAGGCAAACCTAATTTACTATTCTGGGAGACAGACCGAGACTTACTATTTAATGTAAAAAATAACTTTTATCAAAAAGAAAAAAAGTATGAGAAAATCTCACCATTACAAGACAGCATATGAAGAATTTTAAAAATAATGTAACTAGCAAATTTCAATGCTTAATCACATCATGTTTCTCAGAGCTATCTGATAAAGAATCAGGGCTCTATTGGACATTAGGTGTTACACAGGAGCACCACAACTCCAAATTTCCTTCCCTTTCTCCTTCTTCTCCAGCTTTTCTTGCTGAACTGCCATATGGTCTGGAACATTCCTTTGGTCAGTTGGGGTCAACTGTACTGGCTGTGTCCCCTCCCAGCTTCTTGTGCACCCCCAGCCTGCTTGCTGGCAGGGCAGCCTGAGAAGCAAAAAAGACCCTGATGCTGTCTATGCCCTGCTCAGCAATTGCTAAATCATCCCTCTGTTATCAGCACTGTTCATCACAAATCTAAAACACATCCCTGTATCAACAGCTATGATGAAATTCCAAGTGACCCAGCTGAAGTCAGTATGGCTTTTATTTAATCTTTAAGATTTAAAGATTAAAACTTCTGTGCAGGAACACTCTTCAACAGAAATATGTCTATTTAATAATTGCTTTAGGAGTATTTTGTTTGTAATATTCAGTTGTAATTGATTTTTTTTTTTTTTTATTCCATGAGACAATTCTACCTTGTCTTTTGGTGGTGAAGTTTTTATTGATAACAAACTCTTCAGACTAAGTGGTCTTAGCTTTAGTATATATGAAGAAGCAAAAATGCATTTTGATTACTGAAATACCAGGGATAGAAGGAAACATACTTATTGCATGTCAGTTGCATAACAAACATAAATAAGTAGTAAGAATACCTGTAGCTCTAAGACATTTGATTCAGGTGGAAACCAAGCACCTTTATAAGTTGAAATTACATTTTGATCAAGAATAAGACAAAATTGCCTGATTTGGTTTCCCCATATTACATAGGTGTAGCACAAAACTTTTTATATTCACTTAAGAAGTGTTCTAAATTTAAATTACAGTTCAAAAAGATGCTTCATAAAAGTAGGAAAGTGCATTTTGAATTAAAATTATTCCTAAATCCTGTGTATTTATTGGCTTCATTCTAACCTGCAATTAAAAAAAAAAATGTTGTGCATATATAATGGAAGCCTCTTTAATTTTACCATAGAGAAGCCAATTTTCTCCCTTCTTTTTTCCAGAAATATATCTTTAAATTTTCCTGTATTAAGAACTAGCTAATGCTTTTTTGAGTTATGGAGGAGTAGAAGTCAGAAAATAGTGTTTTACATAATTATTAAACAATTTAGGAAAAAGAATCACCAATTACATGTCTATGTTAGATATGTATGACATTATTTGAAGATCTAGACATAGTTCTTGAATATTTACAGATTCAAAATATTATTCTGATTTATGTAACATTAATTATTGTCATCTACTCTTTGAATAAATCAAAACACCAAGTGATATAATGATTATTTTGAGCCTTATAATCAAGTCTTGTCTATACACTGAACCTGTTGCAGAATAGGCTGGCATATGAAATTTAAACATGATGAGTATTCCATGCTGTCTTCAGTTAAACTAAAGTGAACTAAATTACCTGAACATAGAAATTTTTGGACTAATGGAATAAGAGTGTCTCTAGGAGAAGCTATTATAGGTTGTTTTCCCTGGGTAGATAAGCCCAGAGCCAGTAGAGGAGCTGGGTTGAATCTGGGTCATCTGACTCCTGCTTGTATAGCCGGTTCTCCCCAGTAAAAGCCTCATCTTGTGGAATTACGTGGCGATGTTTTCTACATTCGCACTGTGTTAAAGATTATTATGGGATATCTGTTGTTATGATTTTATAGTGTCCTACTGAGACATCAGTGAATAAGTTGCAGTTTCTAAAAAGCAAATTACTGTCCCACTGTTGTTTTGTGCTTTTAGTAATGCATGTTCTATATTTTCATTGTTTGACATAGGCAAAGAACTTTTTTTTTTTTTCCCTAGCATCTTTATTATCTTTTGGAGTAAAATAAATCACTTGTTTCCCTTTTGAAAGCTGGGTAACAATCCTATTTTGTGGCAACTCAGGACTGAACAGATGATGTTGACTTCAGGAGACAAAATACACTTGTGAAATCTGTAGCTAGGTCATGTAGATCTTCTTACAGATTTTAGACATAAGAGTTGGCAGGTAAATTTTTTTTAAAGTAATGTAAAATTCACAGTTGACTATTAGTGGATGCCAATTTTAAGGTAGAGGAAAAGATTCTGGTAGATAAATAAGAAACCTACATAAGTTTAAATTGACATAAAAGTCAATTTTTTTACTTTTTGTATGTTTTTGGGGAAAAAAAATCAGTGTCTTGGATGAGGTCTAAAGGAAACCTGTAACTACCTGCCTAGCCTGCCTGGTACTGTCTGCAAGAAGCCTGTAGGAAATGATAAACACAGCTGGTTTGTCTGAAACTCCTATTCTCCCTGGAGATCAAGCTCCTTTTTCATATTATCACAGTATGTTCAGGATGGCACCTTCTTCCATTTGCCATCTGCAACATGATAGGTACAACAGAACTTCTGCAACCCTGATCAATTCTTATTGTTGCTCTTAACTGGAAGGGGATATGTATGTATTTTAGTGTGAGATGGTGAGTGGTACCTACCTTTCCTGTCTTGGAGATTATGGCTTTTCCATATGAGCTTCTTTCTCACCTTGAGGGGGTTCATTTGCAGCTCTGGGGATGGAGGCTGGCACCTGGGTGTCATGTGTGCTGTGGTGGGCAGCCCCAGCACCTGTACAGCTCTGCAGAGGCACTTGTTCCTCTGCACAGCCAGGCACTGCCAAGCTGAGGAGCAAAGAGAGCTGAGAAGCACTGTGAGTCAGTGTCTGCTGATTAAGGGTTTCACCCGGGCTGTGGGAGGTCTGCCTTCAATTCCTGTTCTACACTACAGCTTAGGTGTAGTCTGTGAAGGAATTAATTTAAGGATAGAAACATTCTGACTGGAGCAGTGGTAGAATAAAAGGAGAAAACTCTGGATGTTTATAGGTTATGGGATGATGATAGAGGAAATATCCTGGATAGCCAGAGAGCACTACAGTGAAAAATAAGGTGCTGAGGCATATAGACAGAGCATTTGACATGTACATTTGGGCACCAAATTCCTGGCCTACTACCTAGTTTAAATGCATCCTCGTATCAAACCCTTTTTTTTTTCCCCCCCTCCATTCTATAAATACATATAAAAACTTTCCTTAATGACTAGTTAATTGTGCCAAAATCATCTAAACCACTTCTTTGGTCACTCAGGTTTATTGAGTCTAGACAGAATTCTAGACATTCTGGACTTTTGTTACTAATTCTTATTTTTCTTCCAAATTTTTACCAGAAAGACCAGGTATTGCAGATAAAGTCTGCTGATTGTTCCTTAAGCTCACTACTGAGTCACTATAAGCTGTCTGTGACAAAGTTTTCACTTCTTCCATATGATATATGAAAGATAAAGGCTTTGTTCTTTTGAGCTTACTGCAACCAATCTGTTAAACTGCACAGACACTCACATTAATTTTAACAGGAAAAAAGAACATTTTTAAGAACACAGCAACAAAAGATAAAAAATGTTAAGAAAGAGTTTATATAATTGCATAACTGCTATGAAGCAACAGTTGTATCTGGAAGTCCATAAGGTGGTTTTGACATCTAAAAATATAACACTTATTTGGACACTAGGTAACTCTCCTTCATTATATGGCTTGCAAATGTACTATATATTGCTATATATATTTAGGTATTATAGTTTTTTGAGATTATAAGCACCATTATATTTTGGATAACTTCTTATGATGCTAAATTTATGCATTAAAATCATATACTCTGGCTTAATATTAAGATACAATTAAACAATTTCATTACTGTGTCCTGAAAGATACTTAGGGGTTTTAAAACCTTATGTCTTTTTTTGGACTGATCTTACCATCTGGGATAGGCTTTATTAAGAAAAACCATTTAAAAGTTTTTGTTTAGCTAATATACTGAAAATAAACTTGTGCCTGACTACTGAGAAGCAATGTTGGGAACTATAAAACCAAAAACGGTCTTACACTCACTGAATTGTGTAGGCTGGAAGGAAACTCCATATGCCATCTTTTCCAACTACTTGTACCAAGTCAATGCAGTTAGATCAAATACTTCAGGGCCACATCCAGAATGTGAGTATCTCCCAGCATGGAGATCCTTCAGTGTCTCTGGATCGTGTTCCACCATTTGAGCTTTGCAGGATAATTTTTTCCTCCTTGTATCTAATTGGAGCTTCCCAAGTCCATTGACTCTTGCTTTGCACACTCTATTTTCTGTACCCTCCTGTCTGGTAGTTGCAGACTTACAAGCCTTCTCTTTGCCAGGCTGAACAGATCCAGCTCCCAGCCTCTCCTGTGTGGTCCTGTGTTCCATCTCCATGACCAGCTTGGTGACTCCCAGCAGATTCATTTCAGTACATCCATTTCTTTGTTGTGCCAGGGAGCCCAAAACTGGGCTCAGCACACTGGATGGAGTCTCACAAGTGGTAAATAGGGTGGAAGGATAATTTCCTTGTGTCTGATGGTTATGCTAATATAGCCCAGGAGGCTGCTGGCCTTCTTTCCTCCAAGGGTACACTGCTGACTCGTGTACATTTTTGTGTCCAGCAGGACCACCCCACATCTTTGAATACAAAGTTTCTTTCTAGGCAATCAGCCCTTCATCTGTAATATTGCATGGATTTTTTTCTGCCTAGGTAAAAGATAACTGCCGAGGACTTGTCTATATCTGTCAAGGAATTGCAGAATTGTTTGGATTGGAAGACACCTCTAAAGGCATTTTAATCCAGTCCCCATGTAATGAGCAGAAACATTTTCACCTATGTTAGGTTTTCAGAGCCCTGTCCAAACTGACTTTAAATGTTTGCAGGGATGGGGCATGTACCACCTCTTTGGGCAATCTCTTTCAGTCTTTCACTATCCTCAACATAAAAATTTTCTTCCTAATATCTAGTCTCAATTTATCATCCTTTAGCTTGAAACTATTCATAGTAGAGGTGTTGCAGCCCTCTGTTCATTTTTGTGACCCTCCTGTGGACTCCAGCCAGTCCATATTTTCCTTTTACTGAGGACTCCAGCAATGGATGCAGCACTCCAGCTAAGCTGTTGTGAGAGCAGAGTAGAAGGGCAGGATCAGCTCCCTCGACCTGCTGGCCACATTGCTTTTGATGCAGTCCAGGGTAAGGTTGGCTCTCTGTGCTGCAAGTGCACATTGCCAGGTCATGTCCAGCTTTTCATCCACCAGCACTACCAAGTCCTTCTCGGTAGGGCTGCTCTCAGTTCCTCCTCCCTCCAGCCTGCATTGATACCAGAGGCTGCCCTGACCTTGCAGGTGCAGTACCTTGTTCTTGGCCTTGTTGAACTTCCTGAGATTCGCATGGGCCCACTTCTCCAGCTTGTAGATCAGCATGTGATATTTCAAAGTAATGCTGCTGACAGATAAACCTGTTTGTATCTTAAAAACTCACCAGCACTAACTTGTTTTTATGTAGTAAATGGTAGCACAAAGTTTTCTCTAGACATTGTTTGCAAAGGAAATGAGGTTAATTGCCTGTTTGTGCATCTATGTTTATTGCACTCATTAAAGCTACAGTATTCAATAGTTAGCAAATTAGTAGTGCCCTATCAGAATCTTATTTTGAGGCTAGGTTCACAGTGACAATTTTCTGGTCCCAGTGGGAGTAGATTTCCAGAAAAAGTAATGTTTTGGGGCTCAGAAAACAACAACTTGGAATTAAAATCACTTGAAAACTTTACAAGCATTTGGTTGACAGAATTAGGGTAGTCCTCAAATACCTGTGTTCTCTAACTGCTGGTTTTGTTTGAAAAAGAAAAGAAAATAAAAAGACATTTTATAATCTTAGACTTACAAAGAAAATAGACATTTTTCATGCCAGGCTTTCTGAAAGAATGCTGTTTAGATCAAGTGTGATCAAAAATAATTTTACTTTGGTTATTTATTGGCTTAGATGACAGAGGTTTGTTGTTGTCTCTTGCTTAGTGAACTGAAGCAGTTGAAAACCACATTGCATTTGATTTTGAATAAGCTCCTTTCTTAAGTGGCTTGAGAGCCTAGAATTACCTTCTTCATGACAGGTTGTTACATACGGTGTTCTGGGTGTCCACTTGCAATACATTTGGTTACCATATAGCAAGACAGAAGGTGCCTGACATGTTTTTGTAATGTGCCCATTAAATTAAAAAAAAAATAGAATTTTGACTTGAAACAGCTCTGTTCAAATCAGGAGATAAATTCTAAAATAGGGAATTACTAAGATATGAATTGAAGTATATTTCAATGCAGAGTTATTAATTGATGCTATGGAGTTACATTGTACATTAGAGTCTTGTTTAAGAGGTAATCTAGAAATATAGCTAAGCAGGAGAGTTGCTACATGAGATATTTTTATATGATTCTAGTTTCAATTTTAAAATATGCCAGCCAAATGTTTGTAAAATTTACACTTTCTTTCCTAATGTAATGTAAATTTTCATAGCCCAATTGGCTGACACTATTTGTTTGCTGGTAAAACTTTCAGTATGGGAAAGACTAGGGTCACTCACTGAATTTTAGATAGGCTGGCCCTTGTACAATAATGATACAATTATAAATGTATTTGGTCAGCAAAGCTGGGAATAAGGATTTAGTTGTTCACTGCCTGGT
The DNA here is from genome assembly GCA_013398615.1 of Brachypodius melanocephalos. Lineage (NCBI taxonomy): Eukaryota > Metazoa > Chordata > Aves > Passeriformes > Pycnonotidae > Brachypodius > Brachypodius melanocephalos. Next base: position 2,730,413 of record VZSR01001299.1, on the reverse strand, counting down.
ACTGTGGGGAACACTGAGAAAGGTTGGCTCTCCTCAGGTCTTTTGTGTGCATTGCATGGTTGGAAAACAAATTATTTCTCTGCATGGGTGTGGATTTTCATCAATTTAGCTGTTTATTGACATGTTTTCCATGGGTTTTGGTGTTTTTCATAATTGTGGACCAAAAATGCTACATCACTGTTGTTCACTGCAGGATGAACAACTTGTGTAATCAGAGCTTTGATTATTCGGTAGATTCATTGAATGACTTCCTAGCCCTGCTGAGCCTTGTTTTGCAGAATGTTCCTTAGGTCAGTTCTGCTGCAGACTTCAAACATGTAGCCTGTATGTGTAGTACATGAAGGCAATTACAAGGGTCAATATTTTATATCACTGCATGATTTTTGTTATCTCATTGGTTTTATGTAGTACCTCATAAAGAAGGTGCCCTTAATGCTTTGACAAGCTTGTAACCTCTTAAAACGCTTTATTATTGAAAATATTAGTTGATCTTTCTTATCTACTCAACGTTTTTGGGGTTAACCTATAGTTAATTCCTGAATTATTGGAAAATATTTTTTTATTTTCTGTCCCAATGAAAGAAAGTGTGTGCTTGTGTCTGCATGTGTGTGTGCTTGCAGGTTTCTGTGCTAAAAAGAGGAGCAAAATGTCTGGTGTCTATTAAAAACTGGAATTGGATATGGCTTTGCTGGATTCAAAAAAAATAGTTTCAAGCAGTTAATAGTCACTCCTGGGGTTTCTTGGTAAATACTTGCAATACTTTAGGCTGTAGCTTCTCACTAAAATCAGTGTTTCCTTCATGAATCTCCTATCTCAATTTGAAAATTATGTAGTTGAGCAGAACAGGCATAGTTGTTTCTCTCCTCTTAGCTGACATTGATGCAACTACTCGCATACTTCACAGCTTTCACTTTTTGTGTGCTGATCCCTAGCAGAACTTCACATTGAGGTATTTCACTGTGAAAATAGTTTTATTTTGCAGACAGGGCCTAACCACTATCAGTATTTTTTTCTCATTATTCTGTTTATGCCAGGGAAACTTTTTGTGAACAATTTGAGTTTCTGGATGACAGGATTAGCACATCTTTATCGTAAAACAATCCTTATTGTAAAACAATAGAAGAATGATGTTTACAAAATGTTGAGTCATTTAAATCTTTGCATGTGTTTGAGACTTGTTCCATTCTACAGCACTAGCTACATTCTGAACCTGTGAGGAAACAAAAATAACTACTCCCCATGTAGTGATAGGGGAAGTGACATCTGCTGCTTGCCTGAGTAGTCCAGATTTGGGAAACACAGTATAAATCAAAGTATCAGCAGAAGGGAAAAATCACCTTTGTTCAGTTTCATTTACCATGACAAGACTTGGAACTGGAAGGTGAATCAAATCTGTTTTAATGTTTCTGTCATTAGGCAAAGGAAGTTTATCCATTTCTTCTTATGGAAGGTAGAGAAGGAGAAAATTAACATAGAGGTAATACAAAGGTTAAAGAAAAAAAATCGATTTCCTGTTGATTTAAGACCTTTGCAGCAATTACAAGCATTCAAGAGATATGTCTAAAGGAAGAATGATATGTTTTGGATACACGTGTAAACAAACCTTTCTTTTCAATGAATGCCATAACAAATACAATCAGAAAATGCTAGCAGAGAACATGTTTGCAATCTTTTGTGTAGATTTAAAAAAAAAAATTCCTGTTGAGAATTTACTTGAATTTTGAATGATTAAACTTTAACTCTTTCACAACTTGAGTCACACTCAAATGGAGAATGGATTTTCAAGTCTGTGATAACATTTTGCTTCACTTTTTTCTTCAACGAAAGAAAGAAAGGTGCTAAATATCCAAGACCCAGCTTGTCTAAATTCTCTAACTGCCTGAATTTTTCATTTTTGTGTTTTTCCTACTCAATCTTCATTGACTGGAAGTCTACAGTGGTAATACAATTGTCATGCATATATCCAGGCTGTGAGGAGTGTAAATAAGATCCTATTGTATCTCATCACATAGGGTCAGGTGAGGATGAGGTGGGAAAAATGTCATTGTTGTTTTAATTAGGAGTTCAAGAGAATTAAGTTTCTTAATTTCTTTTCCCTCTGCCCCCAGATATTAAATAGTTAAAATTAGACAGGTTATCTTTTAAGTCTGTCACTTTGATAATATCTTCTTATGAATATTGGTACTTTTATCTTGAAGCATTATTCTCTACGCTTCTGTAAAAATTAGTCTGCTGCATTAGAACATACTTATGAGGAAACTAGGAAAGATTTAACACAAGAGGTCCATGGTAATAGATAAAATTAGAGAACTGCATAATGCATGTGATAAATAGCAATTTTCTACTGTAAAAATACTCATGTAAAATTCACATATTCTTCTCAGAGCAATGATATTCTTATTCCTAGTGCAGTAACTAGATATATCTTCCACTGGCAGGATATTTTGAAATATGATTTCCTTATACCACAGTAATTTCCTGATTAGAGGATGGGATTCTTTTCTCCTCTCAGTAACATTGTGAGGCAGCAATCTGCTGAATTCTCAGTTGTACCTTCATAAAGCAGTAAAGCTGAGTATCAGCCTCTCATCCCATTTCTGTCCCCAGTTATTCCTAATATTACCTATTATTCCTAATGCCTTGAAAAATATTTTTTTTTTTCATTTTCTGCCAGTGTGAGTTACTGGCATGACCTTCATCTAAAAAGGGGCAAAAAAATTCAAGATAACTGCATGGTGCATAGTCTGTATTCAAGCTGATGTAGTTGAGGGTACTGCCTGAGGAGTGTTTCCCTTCCTGTGGCCTGGGACAACGTCCCCTTCCTCCCTGGTGACTGATAGCAGGATGTGTTGATATTAGTTAATACTCTGTACACAACCTGCAACTCGGATGTTCTCGTGGCATCATGAGTGGTAACTTAGAGGATATATTCAGACTGAAAATCATCATTTGAAACAATACAGCATGTTTTGCTACCTGTCTTATTTTCTATCACTTAGCAGTATTCTCATTTCCTGAATCATCTTCATAGGTTTATGACTATCTGTTTTTCAGGCATAGCAGCCTCCATGGTTGCATCAAAGGGAAATCTACTGCAGAAGTACCTTTGTGTTTTGGGGCTAGTTTGTTTTTTTTTTTTTTTTTTTTTTAAATGTATTTCTTCTCTTCCAAAAAGCAACACTGATGTAGTGTGTTGATTTACTATGGGGAATATTTGCATAATAACTTTAATAATCAAATGAAAGTGATCCTCAGTACAGAATAGGTATAATATTAATAGCTTTAGTCTGTGCATTTTTCATGTTTTTATTACTTCCTAAATCTTCATTTCTAGAATAGGATTATGCCTTTACTAAAATAAATAGCATGTTGGAAGTTGCTTTTATTGAACTCTGTTTTAATTTTAATGACCTGAAACATAATTAGAAGTGTTTGTTATATTATGCCAACAAAGTACCAATCATGAACTGAAGACTGACATTGGAGTAGACAGTTTGTGATTATAACTGTATGTCAAGATCTTCATTAAGATGCAGATTAACTAAACATAATTGACTGTAAGGCAGCTGGACAGTGGTAAAATATTTAGTAATGAACCTCTTCACTGCAGTATTTTCTGCCTCAACGAGAACAATAAAAGTGTCCATATTTTCTTTTTAATACCCTTTAGTAAATGCTGCCATATTAGCAAGCAAAATTATATGATCACATGAGGGCTTCATTTTTTCTGCTTCTCCAGTTTTCTAGGGTTATTAATTCCAATACTGAAAATTTATGAAGGAAATAGAGCAAAGAGTTCACTGTAGAAGAAGTTACTTTTGCCTGTTTCACTTATAATCAGAATTTCAAAGCAAATAACAACAAAAAAAGCTGATTTTTCCCATTAAAAATTTCACTCAAATAACAATTTTTAATTTGTTACAAGTATCATTGCATCTTTTCGGGAAATAACTGCTATCCATCTTAACAAAAGCTTCATTTGGTCGGCATTTTTTAAAAGAAAAATTCAATCAGGGAAAATATCTCATACTTTTTTTTTTTTTCATTATTTTTGTAATTCCAAAGGTAAGTGATCTCACACTGATGTTTCTTAGATTTCTGATGGTTTCTATCCACCAAACTGGTTTCATTTTTTTTTTCTTACCAAGTGTGTCAATCTACCTTTTAGGGATGAGGTACTCTAAAAATATACAACAATAACATCTTAAATATATGGTGTGTCATCTAGTAGCTGTTTTACATGTTCAAAGTAATGTATTTTTGAAATCTGAATTTGTATGAATTTCTCATCATATTGTATCTGTAGAATATAATGGACTAGAAACAACAGATTTATGATTATTGGCTTTTTGGATTATGTAAGATTTGAACCTCTCAACAGCAAAGGAATGAAGATCTCAATTTTCTTTAGGAATCATAATTACATAATTGCACATAAAAAGTCTGTCTCAACAAATGGGAAACAATGTAATAGTGTTGTGTTTATTATCACCAATTTGTACCGTAATCTCCCTTATGTACTTTCATTACAAAGTGCTTTATATACAACCTAATATACTAGAGAATAGGAATGGCTGTAGTCACATAAAGTATTTGGTGTTATTGCCCCTCTAGTTCTTTTTACATAGATCTTTTGAGGCCTTTGCTTCACACAGGCTTATAATATTCCAGTGTTAAATACAGAACAAGTGAATTTTACTTGGTGAAGTGATTTCAGGACACATAATTCAATTCAGTACTGTGATATTTGAGTGGCTTTTGCTGGACTTTAAAACCTGATCTGTTTTAAAGTATGATGGCCAGAATTTATTCCTTTAGATGCAGACAACTGTTATCAGTAAATTATTTATTATTATGTGAGTTGTGTTCTATGGCTTCAGAAGAAAAAAAAAAAAAAAGTACTTCCTTTAATATGGATTTTTTGAGAGCAGATATAGCTCCTGAAAAAGATTTTCCCTGGTATTTCATGCAGCTTGGTGTAAGTAGTTCTACTTAGTACAGATATTATGAAAAAAAATGTAAAAGATATTTGTTTTCTTCTTGTTTTATTTTTCCTTGAGTTCAGAAGCTTCAGCTCAGATGTACCATCTGTTGGGTATTTTCCACCTTTTTTTTTTTTTTTTAAGTTAATTTTTTCCCTAGCCTTTATTATTTTCTGATTTGTGAGGGGTTTTGTTTGTTTGTTTTTGTTTGGATTTTTGTTTGTTTTTCTGTTTGTTTGTTTTTTATTGGGGTTTTTTCCAGTTAAAAAGCCAGATACATTTTCTCCAGTTCATGAGTTAGCAGCAAAAGATCCCAAAAGAGTCTTACTTTAGTTTTATTCTGTGGGGTTTTTTGCCTTTTATTGACAGTCAGTACAGTCTTTCTGAAGTATGCAGCAACATTTTAGGAGAACCTTCACGCTCAACTATCCTCACTTTCAGCACATTATTACATGACATAATGTCATTATGTCATTAACATAAATAATCAGGTCTAGAAGAATTCAAAGTAGCTTTCTTAACCTGTAGAAACAATTTTATATATATATTTATGTATATTAGTTTCTGTATTGTGATATATAATGTATTAATATTATATATATTAATGTCTTTTAAAATAATATTTTGTGACATTTTTAGGTATTGAGTTCTTAGAAAATGGTTTTTCTTGTAACAAATTTCTATTTTTTTTTAAATAGTAGCTTTTATCTCTGTTTTACATTAGACAACCTGAGTCAGCAGTTACCAGAGATAACTTTGTGGGAATGGAAAAGGTTTTGTTTCTTGTCATTTTTTATGGTAAATAGCCTTACTGCTTGCATGGAAGTCGGAGGAGCTGAATTCTCCTATCCCCAGTGAAGCTTATGAAGGATTATATAAAGTTCTTCTGTTTCTACCAATTCTTCCCTGTGGAGGCCTGGTATGATCCATTTCCCGTCACCGCTTCAGCACAAGGACTCTCCACAGGAGGCACAGACAGCACCAAGTTCCGTGGTAGGACTATTCAATCCATGTTGCTTCCATTTAAACCTGCAGCAAAAGCTGTCATGTGAATCAAAAGAAGTAGTAGGATTTGAAAAAGAAGGAATATAGTAGTAGTTACCCTAAAACTTCAATTTTCATAGCTCCCAGATAAACAGCTCCTTAAAATACATTGTTTTCTTGTGCTCTTGTTAGAGTGGTACCCTTCAAAACTCTGTATGACCTTGCCTTGAAGAGAGAACCAAAATATGAGAGTTTGTATTAAAGGTGCAACCTAATTTCTGCTCATATTGTTTGAATAACTAAAGGAGGGTGTAAAAGCCCTATTCACCTGTGCCATGAAAAAAAAAAAAAAAAGTGGGCTTTTTATCTTCTATCTCCTATTAATCCCATGAGTAGCTGTCCTGATTCCCTACTTGAAAGGCTGGCCTTTTCTTCAGGTAGACATGTTCTATCTGTATGAATGAATGAAAGAGGCCCAGAACACAAACAAATTACCCATTGCAGAAAGGAACAGGAATTTCCAAAAATAGCTTATATCATGACATTAATTCTATTGCACGCTTGAGTCTGGCAGTTGTCACGTGTTTATATAGTTTGTTCACTATTACTCTCTTTTTCTTATAATATTTTTACTGTACCAATGTTTTGATAATCTCTTTAAACAGTTGGTTCTCAGTGACCTGATTTTTAAACTGCTGAGCATTCATTGCTCACACTGAAGAAAATCTGGTTAAGAAAATGTCAGTTTTGCAACTCAGTGGGGTGAGGATGTTTGTATTTTGTATGTATATCTGACCGTCCCTTGTACATTGTTACTGAGATTAGGTTAATAATGTTGTATTTTCTTCTTTTTCTTTTAAGAAGCAGAGAAGTTGTGCCTCTGTTCTGGAAAATGTAACATCATTTTGGGAAGAAAAAATAGCAAATTTTCAAATTGTTGATTGGTAATTTAATTACTAGTGACTTATTTTCATAGAATGATTTCTTTTGGAAGATACTATTAAGTTCATTGAGTCCAACTGTTTACCCAGAACTGCCAAGCCCACCACTGACCCTATGTCAAAGTGCCGTGTCTACACCTTTTAAATACCTCCAGGATATCACTGCACCCCTTCCCTGGGCAGCCTTCTTCTTGCAACTTTATTGCTTCCTACCTGAAAAACAATAGTTAATAATCCAGGGGTGTGGCTAGAGATAGTGCTAAAGACAATCTTGTGGATTATACCTTGCAGCTGTGTTAATCACCAAAGAGTGGGAACAGCCTTGCCCTCAAGGCTAAGGGTGTGATAAAGAGTTAGTGGGAGTCAACTGAAGGTGGTTGGCTGAGCTGTTAGTTGGAGTCAGCTGAGGTTTGCTGGCTGTGCTGCAAGGACAAAGGGACAGGAGGTCGGTCAAGGGACAGATCAGGTGAGCCACTGTACGAGGGACAGGTGGCCCTGCAAGGGACAGGAAGCAGCGAGCTGGGACTGCAGATGGAAGAGAGAAGGAGAGAAAGAGCCAGAGCTGTGTGGAGCTGCACATGGGATTTGTACATAGAAAAGATATGAAAGACTTTTTGCATGACAAAGTCCTGATACTTAAACACTCTGAGTGCAGTGGCCGTCTTGACAACAACACAGAGGCCCTACTGGCATAGGAAACTTTCAATTCACCTTTTGAAACCAGACCCCAGGAACACAGCAGATCTCCCTAAAAAGTGGGTCTAGGCTTCATACTGAACCTTCTGTTCCATTCTGATGGTGTCTGCTATCACAATGACCCATCCTTTTCTTCATGGACATAGTTTTGATGCAGGGCATAGCCTACCTTAACCCTGGTGGCACTTTCAAATTGAATGGACCATCATCCCCATCAGTGTTCAGTTCCACCTGCAGAACCTCGAGCCTGTGACATGGGGACAGCGGGACAGGCACGCAGGAGGTGCACCTGCTGCAGCAGGGTGGAGCTCTCCACCACTGCCCCTATCCCCTAAGTCAGTGTTTTCAGGCTGGTGGAGAGAGGATTGGGAATCCTCCCTGTCGTGCATCCTGGCTGCATGTTGAGCCTGTTCAGGGAAGGCAGTGTGTGATTCCAGTGGCATCTCTGGACTCTGATATTATCTTGCTTGCACTCCCTAACACTCCTCAGCCTGCTCACCTCCTGCTTGAGCTCTGGCAGTAAGGGGAGGAGTTCCTGTGGCAGGCAGGGCAGTGCCCCTGTCCCTCCTGAGCTCACTGCTGCTGTCCTGGTGCTGCTGTAAGAGCAGGGCACACCCTGCAGCCTGGCACTGGCAGCACCTTCCCTCTGGAGCCCTGGGCAGCTGCGGAGCCCTCCTGGGGGCAGAGCTTAGAGAGGCCATGGCTTTCTGCTGGGTGGGCACCATTGCTCCCTGGTTGAGCTGCTAGGGATTCTTTGGCTTCTCTTTAATTATTATTTTCTTGTAATTATTTATTACAGTGAAGAATTGAAATAAATGCAGTTCGAATGCTGCCCTTTTTGTTATTATGTAATTTGTGGAGCACATTTTTAAGAATAGATAAAAGGCATCCATCAGTAGTTTTTTATTTGAATTACATTTGCCTATTTTAATAATGTGTTTCATATGAACACATATTTGCAGTTTTATGTCAGTGTAGTGAAGTGGGCTTTGGACAACAAAACCTGTTCTGTTAATAGAGGTTTTAAGATGACATTCTTATATCTTGTTGGAATGGAGTGTAGGAGGTAATACTTACTGCTATTGAATTTATCTGGCAATGTAGACAATGCTTGTATTAAAATTCACTTTTTTTGTAAAGCTATATGGCAGTAGCTCTTGGAAGAAAAATACACTTTTTTTTTGTTAATTGTGGCACAATTTATTGAGAAACTCTTGCACTTTTCTGTCAAGTTGATTGATAGACTATGAATCTTCCTTATGAGAATTACAGCTCTTTCCAAAATAACCAATACAATCTGTAAATCATGGTTAGTGTTAACACATTATATTATTATATAGAGTATTCTCTTCTCAACCTGTGTTTCTAGGTACAATTAAGGTACTTAAACCATTACTACAACTACTTTTGCACAGTTCCATGAATATATCTAATGGTTGTTAATTAAAAATATACAACTTGTATCATGGGCACATTTTTCATCACCTTGCTGTGCTTAATAACGAACCACTAAATAATTTGTAAATCATTATAAGTGAATCAAACCAGAATCAAAGGCATAGAATTGTTAGTAGCCTGCTCTTTTGGAGAAATTCCTCAAGACAACAAAACTACTTTTTTCCTTCCATGGAACTTTTTTTCCTTTTTTTTTTTTTTTCTTCTGGTAAAACTACATTTGTAAGAGGAAACTTTTTTCTTTTCATAGGCAAAATCTATGAATGAGAGGAGTGAAAAATCAACAATGATTGCTGGACCCTGATATCATATTGTATGATTTCTCTTCCATCTGTTTCCATATGAAGGTGACCACAGCTGCAGTGTATACAATATAACAAATCTAGGTCAAGCAGCCAGATTAATGATATCTGGCACATAATTATGAGCATTACAGAAACATTTTATTTTCTTTCTCTACATATTTTCTGTACATAATATCACATAGTTTACAGGAAGGTAATGCTAGTTTATGATGTTATTTTGCATCCAGGAAATGCCGTAATTATAAAGCACTTCTGTGATATCATGACAAAAATTGCCATGTAGTCAGAATAATCCCTCTTCAGATTATAAAGAGGAGTGTTCACTTAGCTAATGATTGTCTCAACTGTTCCTCTTCCATCTCAGTTTAAACAAAACTAAGTTAATCTTTCCCTGGAGATACTTTTAAAAGTGTTTAAAGTAAAAAATTATAAACAAAACTGATCATATATGTAGGGCTCTTTACACATTAAACACAGTTGTGTTATATTTAACAGTATACTGCTATTAACAGAAATACTTGCCATATGTATGCTGCTGTCTTCTTGTCTTGAGGGTGATGTATCTGAGAAATACATGCTTTAAATTTATGGATAGTTGTCAGCCATCATTCTTTAATTATTTGGGTAAGGGTATCTCTAACCTCATGACTTGCTTGCTTGATAGAGCCCAGGGCACCAGAAGACCAAAGGACTCAACGTTTCTGAATATTTCAAGTGAGAGGTAGTTTCATGATTGATTCATTTGGTATCAGTTATGGGCAAAATAACAGTCTGTGTAATAACAGACTGAAATAAATAGAGAGTTAAGGGGAAAAGATGTAGTTAAGAAAGAATAGCAGACTTTTCTAGGCAGTTAACATTTCACCAATGAATTTGTTTTTCTTGAAACAAGAAGTTTGGTTGATGTATGGCAATGCAAATGTAGCATAGTAAACTGTGTAAAGTTTGTAAAATGTTTAATGTTTTGCCACCCCAAATCAATTGTGGGTCGTATACAGATTTTTAAATGCAAAATCGATTGGTCATTGAGGCAGTAAAAATCTTGTGGAGGGAGATTTGAAATAAAGGAAAAATATCAGTGGTAAGTCTTTAAATTAGGCTACTTCTTTGTAATTTCAAATTAGTTCAGAATGAACATCAACAGTGATGAGTGTAATTGAGCTATCTGAATAAGTGGAGCAAGTAATGAGTAAGTATTGTGGAGTTATTTTACCTCAATGTAAAGCAGTGGTAGAACTAATACTTCGTTGTGGTTGTTCTTTTTCATACTGAAAATAAGGAGTGAGGAAAAGAACACTAAAACTGAGCTTTTGGTAGGAGAAAATTACATAGAGTTTCAGATGCATCTGAATACATTTAGCTTATCGCAGATATGATTGAGAGGTGGTTTGTTAACTGTGTCTAAAACACTTAGTAATAAAAGGCTTTTTAATTTAGCAAAGCAAGTTAGTATAAGCTGAAGCCAAAATTCAAATTAAATATGTGGCAAACACTTTCAGTAGGAAGGTGATTAACTGCTGGGACAAATTGCCAAGAGAAACAAGTGATTTTTCCATCACATGAGGTTGTCAAATTAGAACTAAATAACTCTCAGGAAATTATTCGACTCTTGCCAAGAACAAATTATTGGTCTCAGTTCATTGTTAACCAGATGCAATTTTAAAGCAGGTGGTTGAGATAGTGGAACAAATAATTCCTTAGTTTTGTAATGTAAAATCATAAGGAATACTTAACTTGCATTTGTTGAATTATCAACAACATCAGGAACTTCATTGTAATGTGGTACAATATCAAGTTGGCAGAATGTTATTTCATGACATATTCCCATTCATGCTATAACATTCAGGAGATGCTCACTTGTTATCTACTTCATCACATCTGGTTTCAATGATGAACTTTTTTTCCTGTTCTGTATTTAGAAGCAAATGTTTGGAAAGAGTCAATGGTTCTGTCAGCTAAACTAAACTCAGTAATTTATGCCAATGCAAAATATTAAATTCCATTGTAGTGCAGCAGAATCACTGATTATCACCAAAATTTATTTAGTGGGTCAAATGGGAGGGACATGCCTTTAAACTTAGGGAATTGTCTTGGTTGCTCTGTGTGGCACGCACACATCTTACTGCAATATGCAAGCACATGGTGCAGAAATAATTGAGAGAATTAGTGCAGAAATCCTGCAGTCCCTTTTCAACTCTCCTTTTGTGGTTAGATGTATATTTCAGTTGGCTATCATTGGATTTTCTTCAGTATTTCCACCTAAATGCTGCAATGTAAGTTAAGAATATTTAACTGCCTGAAAGATTAATTGAACAAGTCTTTATTAGGTGCATGAGAATGTGTAAATGGCAGGTGATGGTCTTGTATTAGCGATCACTTGGAAAGTTCCAGATTGAGTTAGTGTGTTGAGAAGTGTGTGTGATTTAGTAGATGCCTCATGTGTGTATTCTGTGAACGTGCAGTGGGAGTGACCTGAGCAGGAGGCTGTGTAGGTTGATCTTAGTGATGCTTCAGTAGGCATTGTAAGACTATTTTGAGTCCCAATTTCACTGTAAGGGTTTTAATAACAAGACTTAATTTCTCCACCATTTAAGTTCCGTGTGTGATTTCAAAGATAGTTTTATGTTTCAGAGATGCAACAATATTGTGCCATGTTGAAGGGAAAGTGATGCAAAGTGAATTGGATTGATCCGCCAGCCTTAGCACACATGCCTGTGCTTTCCAAGCTATTAGAAAAATTAATAAACTCACTCCTTGAATTAATGGATAGGCTTGCAGTGCACCATCAGACATAAATTTTGAAGCTGAATTATATTTACATTGCTATTTGTACTGTAAAATTAGTAAAGGTTATTAATTCTATCTGGTCTTGATATTATCAAATTTCATACCATAATTACATGCACAGACACACACAACCTCTTGAGAGGAGTGCTAAAACGCAGATACTTAAAAGTACATGAAGGGCTGAAGCAAATGTTCAGAAGTTATCCTATCTGTCAATTTTATATTTTTGTCTTTACCTGTTGGTCCTGCTGCTCATCTTGACTGCAGGATGTGATCACATAATTTTCTGTGATTATGCAGTACCCCTCAGAGTGTAAGGAGATTCTGTCTCAGTATTTTAAGGACAGAATCTGACAGTGACAAAATCAGACCCAGTGTTGTGCCTCTAGATCTCTGTGGCAGGGATTTTCAGGCTGCCCAAGGTTCTTTAAATACCACATTTTCTTAGCATATAAAAAGATGGGAGTGATGGTGCAGTTCTTCTCTCACCATTGATGACATCATGCTGGACAAAATATGAAATGTTGTGAACAGTGCCATCATGTGCACGTCTGATAGATGATATTATCAGTGAAGAGTTGTGTGTAGAAACAGTGGAATGGAACATCAGCTTTAGGACATACATATTCTGCATGTGTTTTCACAATCTATTTTGTTTTTTTCACTGTGTTTTGTTTTGTTTGGGTTTTTTAGGGTCTAGTCCCCAGCTGTGAAACACAGACTCCTCCAAACCTCTGTGTGTATATTCCTTTACTTCTTGGCTTTTCTGTTGGCTTAGAGGTTTCCAGCCTCCTACTAACTGCCAAAATATTTTTTAGTAGCTATTTTAAATAACCCATTTCATGGGATTCAAGATCACTTTTAGAGGATGATTCTCCTCAGATTGAAGACAATGCAGAAAAATTAAATTTGAACATACCTTTATATAATTGAGTTCATATATTAGAAATCTATTCCTGTTTGAATCATAGTCCTTTATATTGTTTCACTTACAGTGTGGTAAGGATATTTACTGTCTTTAAGGATATACTTTCTGCAGAGTGGCTAGTGGGACAAACAACGTCCCAGATTAGGAATATCCAGTCTTTCATCAGTTAATGTGTCCTTATTATTACAAGAGGTGTACTGAAGAATTGAAGAAAGATCTGAATTTGCAATTCTGGTTTCTTTTTTTGGCATTTACACTAGGGTAATTGAAAGTAGATCATACCCTGCAGAAATTAAAGATGAAAGTTACTAGATTTTTCAGTTCACTTCCCACCACATATTTTCTCCTTTTAAATCTCCCCAGGGAAGATGCCTCCACTGCCTGTATCATGAAATGATAGCATAGACTATTAGTGATCCTAAACAATGAATTTTTTTTTTTAGCATTATACTATTTTTGTAGCATCTTACTGTATTTAAAACATCATATTATTGGTATTTTCTTCTGTGTTACTGTAGATGTTCATACTTTCAACATTTGGCTTAGTTGTCAAATTGTATCCAACTCTGTACTTGAGGTATGACAAAGGAGCACAGATAGAGCAAACATATGTTATTTTTCAAATCTTATTTTAAGATAAGATGGGCATATTTTTTATAGATTGTATTTTCATTGGTTTTTATCCCATGGCAAATAGCAATACAAACTAAAAGTCTATGCAGCTACCATCAGTGGACATACTTTCCCAGTCTTTAATGTGACTAATTCCTAGCCAGAAAATGTCCTGCATTTTCAGTGAATCATAACTGAAAAATTATTATGGTGACAGGAAATTTAAACAAAAATGTCATTTCATATTGCCATAGAAAAGCCACTTTCAGTGACATTTTTAGAATTATCAGTGAGAAGACATCAATCTGTGGTGACAAGAATCGAACAGAAGTGTAATCATGAAAGTGTTTTGGGTTATTTGTTTAACAGCAGGGGTTGTTAGGATGATCTATAGATATGAAATGTTGAAAAAATATATTTATTAGTAATAAATAGTTGCTTGATGACAATGAGACTTGGTGATACATGCTGTAATCAGTTCCAATGGAAACGTTGTGGAAACACAGCTTGAAAGGTCTTTTTTAGTGAGCATAGAAGGCTTTCTTTTCCCTCAGAAATACCCAGAAAACCTACATTTGAAGTCCTAGACAGTAGTGGTTTTTACCCATTAGTGGAAATGAAAGTGGATACCACATCCTCAGCTCTTTTCAACTACCTCATTAAGATTGTGCAGAGTGTAAAGTACTAGTAATACAGACTTAATCTACCATTTCTTCCACTGTTTCTCAAACTGTACTCACAGTAATTGCTTATTCTGCCTTAGAGACTGATGTGATTCAATCAAATCCCACCATTTAGGTTGGATTTAAATTTTGAACAGTACAGATACTGAGAATATCTACTGAGAAAACATGCAAACAACTGTGGTGAAATTTAGAAACTAGTGAAGTTCTGCTTCAGTTCCTAGATCTTACAAGAAGCTTTTAGGTGAGTAGTGTCTCCAGAAACACACTGATAAGGGAAAATGCTCCCCAAATCACTGTTCAAATGGGTAGGCTTCCTGCTCCCCACAGGTTCCCGGTACAGATGGGGTAGTGAAGGACTCTGCAAGATTTCCCTATGGGTGGCACACAGTGGATAAAAGCATCAGTTCCACTTAGTTTTTTTAAAGTTAGTACTGATTAATTCTGCCTTCCTTGGATGGGTATTTCACTTCAGTGATCTCAGAGATTGGAGGCTGCAGCTGACCTTGAAGTTCAGTGTATACGTCACTGTCTTGAAGCTCACGCTAATGAGATGTGTCAGGCTTTCTGTCTGTGTAGAGAGGAGTTCAGCTACAAATAATGTAGACAAAATGCATATTTTGCAACTTTCCCTACAAAAAGGAAAATAAGATGAACTTCTTTTTTGTGGTGTGGCTCACTACAAACTGCAATTAGATTTCAGTCACCAAATAAATCAGGAGCTTGTAAAAACAGTTAAGTAACTGTAAGCCCTGTGATCTACTACAAACAAGAACATAAAGGAAAAGTGAAGAAGGAGGAGGCACATCTTGAGGTCAGTGGTTTTGACTGGAGTACCAAAAGAAATTTAAAAGAGCCAGACCAGCTTCAGGGGTCCTCCAAAACATACTTGTGGATCTGCAATCAGAGAAACTAGTATTAGTTCTTGCAGCATACACAGTCAATACCTTAATCTATTGTTAGATTAGAGGTGGGTCAGTGCTTTGAGCCTTCAAACAACTTCAGCCTTTGTCATCATTCCTTAAGGATATTCCTTTCAAACTAAAAGAGGGGGAAAAAATCCAGATCTCAGTGGTTGAGTCTGTATAATCCAGTATGGTGTATATACATATTTACAGCTTCCTCCCCGTCATTTTTCTGTGATATGTTATCCTCAGAAAACACCCTTTATTTTTTAAGGCACTGGAATTTATTTAAGCAAAGGCTTCCTATCTTTGCCCCAGTGTATGTGCTAGTTCTTAAACTTTTCCAGGCAAGCTGTCTCTTTTTATATTGCCAGGATGAGGCCTTTCAGGAAGAATCCTTGTTTGTCCATATGACAACAAAGTGAGCTAGAAATCAGCTGTTTCAACAGATTGTCTTACTGGATAGCTAAGCATGTGGGAAGCAGTTTGTCTGCTGAACTGGAGCCACCTTAGATTAACATAGCTGTCTTATTTTCTTCAGATGCCTCCATCCCTGGCATATGGAGTCTGCACATCTAGTTGCCACCTAGAGCTTCATTCTGAAATCCACCAACCTTGCGACAAATACACCTAACTGGTGTGGTGCTGCTTTTGTAGGAGACCTTTTTCAGTCCTTATTCAGCTTTGAGTCCTAAGATTTTTTTTTTCAGATGTGTGGTGTTTTGTGGGGATTACTACACAGAGTAAGAGCGACTTGAGAGAAAGAAGAATCACTTGTCTCTAGCAGTCCTTCCTCAGGAATTTGACTGCAAATTTGCAACTTTTCCTCCTTCTGCTTGGGTGTTTCAAACCTAAGACGGGGTAGAGTTCTGGTTCATAAGCAGTACTGTGGAGGGGTGGAGATGGGTACTCCTGAAGCCACATGGACTCTACACAAAAAATAAAATTTTTTGAAGCAGGAATTACAGAGTGACTTACCTTTATTTTACTTTGCTGCAAGGTAATGAATGAGAAATCAAGGGAATATATACATTCTTCCCAAGTTAGAGAAGGCCCTCTGGGCTGTTTTATTTCATCTCATCTCGTGTGTACTAGCAGAATGGAATGATGTTAACTGAAAGAGGTCAGCATATGCTCCAGCTAATCATGGGTGTCAGCAGAGCTCTTGTAATGCTGTTATAAAGTACTTTGATATCTCAAAGATGTGCTCTCTCTGTTTCTCTGTAGGCCATGTAAGCTGAATCAGTTCAGAATATGTATTTAAACAATTCTTATTCCTTCCTACTACTAAGCAGAGTCAGGATACAGATTAATTATGCTTTAGTTCACAATTTAACATTGTGTCCCAAGTAATTTATTTCTTTCAAAATAGATCATTAAAAACCAAGTGACAAGGGCAAGATTGTTCTCTTTCACATAAATCCCTTTAATTGCTCCCATAACATATAAAACATGTATTGAATTTTGTATTAAAGAGCAAACAGAATACATTTGAATCTTTACTTAAAGTAACTTAAAATATCAGGGGTATACATATAACGTGTATATTTACAAACGTTATCTGTTTATTTTGTAAAGCATTATGTGTAGATACAATTTAGTCTTTAGTCTGACAAAGAAAAGTTTGTATTTCACCATAGCAGTCTCTCTTGTACAATTAAGAAACAACCCCCAACATTATATAAAATATAGTGTAGATAAATTCTTAACTGAGTTATGAAAGTGTAGCATCTTTCTACTACCTGATACAGCTGGGAGAGGAGTCTGAAATTCATTACATTTTTAGACTGAAGGCTACTTTTCTTGTTGTTCAGTTTGGTTTTTTTCCCTTTATTTTAACTTGGCTAAGATGGACTGATTCAAATGGCAGTCCTCGAAACACTTACTAGCCCAAAGGCATGTTTCCTACTGAAATAAACTTATGTTCAGCAATAGCCTTAAATTTCAAAAATCTTAAACGGAGCTGTTAAAATACAGGCATTTGTGTACAAATCAATGTCTCTTCATCTCTTTATTGTTCACAACACCTTTTCCTGAGCATTGCCTCAGCTACTTGTTGGTCAAACCTATATAGGTAACTGTAAATGTGCAGGTTGTCTTACTTCTCAAACCTGTGTTTAATTAATACATAAATTCGTGGTCAGAATGTTTCATTTCACTGTTTTGTTTGCCTAGGCTATGCATTATAATAGTTAAACCCCAAAGTAATCTTTAGAATGTAATAAAATGATGCATGTTTAAGAAAATATGATTCCTTTATTTGAAAATGTTCAAGATAAATTGTTTACATGGACAAAACCCCTAAAAATTGAATCTGAACATAATCATCCTAGGGAATGGATTGATGTGATAGAAAATAAAGAAAAGGAAATTTGTTCAAGACAAATTAGGGAGTAGGGGCTCAGAATAAATGCACTGGAGGCCTTCAGAACCCAGATGCTAGATTTACTAGAGAAGAGTAAATAACAAGTAGGAAAAAAATGCCAAAAGTGATAGTTACATTCTATCCAAAGACTGTAATTATGCATTTTTAAAACAGAATTATAAACCAAAATAACTATTCAATGCTGCTGGAAAGATTTATTTTCAGTTCAGCAGAATTTTTAAAGTACTGTTTTTGTTAGTCTAAAGTGATTGACATATAAATCCAATATATATTAGAGAAGGTCAAGAAAATATGAACCATATTTTTACAAAGATAGGATTAATACTAAAGCACACACATATATTTTCAGATTAATTAAAGTTTTCCCTCAAAGGATTGGATTTTTAGTTTTGTAATTTATTTTAGTTTAGTGGAGTGGCACTAACATCAGATGGAATTGGTCACAATTTCCTGCCATAATTAACAATATCTGCTGCAAATGTTTAAGCAACATGGAGAAAGATAGATAGTTTTCAAAATATTCTTTTCTAGTGTATTGCACAGAAGAGAAGACCGGGGTTATTAGTTACCTGCTGCTAAATGATCTTATTGTTTAGAATCTTCTTATTTTCTATGTTCTGGTAATGCAGAAAGTATATTCACTTAGTGCTTTCATGAAAACTGAGTTTCTCCTCATGATAATAATAACTGAATTTGTCATCATAAATAGAAGATCAAGATTTCTTCTGAAGTCCTTGATTTAAGGCTTCATTATATAAAAACCTTTCAAGGATAGTAGTGATGGGATTAGCCCCATTTAGGATAGATTTGAAATATAATTTTTATGTAGAAATGGCTTATATATATATATGCTATTAATTTGCTGTAGGGGAAAAGAAAAAAAGGCACAAAAAAAGGTGACTGATTACAAAATTTTATATGCTATTTGTCACATAAACAGTAAAATGAGAGATTTGTACTCTGTATGTGACTTTTGAATAAATTTGGAGAGTAGTACTCAGCAAGATCCCTACTAGCATATGTGGGTTTATGGCAAGCATGTAGCTGGATTTGCAGCTGCAATGCCCTTCAAGCTTTTTTTGTTTGGTTGGTTTTGGTTGTTTTTTTTTTATTATTATTATTTTGGTGCTTGTTGTTTCTGAAAAGTATTTGGGATAGATGAAAGAACTGCTCATTGATGATACTGAGAGTTTTAAAGGCTGTCATTCCACAGCATAATTTTTTTTTAAAAAAGTATGGTTTTTTGCTATGATGCAGTGATCCTGGATAGCATTTAGGAAGTGCAAAACTGATATGGGCTATCTCACTCTGATGAGAAATTGGTTGTGTAAGGCATCATACCATGGATTTTGCATATTTTTTTCTACATAATGTGTATGAATGTTGCCACATCATCAGTTCTTTGCCTAAGGAATTTCTTCAACATAAGCTAATTTCTGAAACTGAACACCAGATTTAATAACTCAGCAATGTAATGCTCTGTATTATTATTTCATGGCAAAGAGGTTGCTTGATTTTGTGTTGAATTCTACAAAACCTGACCCATATTCTGAATAAACTTTTTCTGGTAGGCCACATAAGCCAAACTTCATCTGCTGGCTGTCAGTGGTCCACAAGGTGCAGCAGGTATGTGCAACCACATTACAATAAAATTTACTGTTTTACTCTCTGCAGCTGTACTGGGTGTTTGCAGAGAATTTTAGAAATTAAGAAATCAGTCAAAGCAGCCTGGAAATTTCTGGTTTATGTTCTTCAGAAGAGTTGTTTCAGTGTCACAGATGAAAGGTATGTATGTTTTTTGCTTTGCATTTCACAATCAGAGGAACACACAATTCAAGGAGTTGTACTTGAATTCATGACTTCATACTTCTTTGTCTGCACTTGTATAGCACTGTGAATAATTAGGGTAACAGTATGTGGCTTGAACCACTGTGCCAAGTTGTCATGTATCTTGTTTCATTGGTACCTAGGGATAGCAAAGTTTTCTCAAAAGCAGAGTATCAGTGGTGTGCAGTGATGTTAGGAAGGACAACTGATCTTCCTTAATTAAATTAGTTTAACAAAGTCACATTAGGGGATGCTTAGATTTCCATGTAATATAGTCATTGCCTTATGTGTACCTGATTTCTCCAAGGAGTATCAGAAATCCACTTACTGTTCCTTAATGTTATATTGTTATATTTTTGGAGCTGTGATTTAGATGACAAATGTGAAAAAGCACATGTTGCCAGAGAACTTTCAAGAGACAAGCTGTGAAGTCTAAAGAACACAGGTTATTCCAGCTAAGGTTGGCAGCAGCTTCCACTTTAAAGTTTTTCTCCTAGCATGTGGTCTTCAAACTTATACCTTCAGAATATAGGTCAGAATTTGACTGATACAGATCTTTATTTTCTGGCTTATTACACAGAAGTGGAAGTTTTATTTTCACTCTTCCTCTTCTGGCCAGGCACTAGAGAAGTTGAGAGTAGTCCAAGCAGTTGCAGAACAAGATCACATTCAAATTCCACCATTTTGGTGATCTTTTCAAACTCTGTTTGTGGGGACATGTAAATTAGTACCTTAGAGAGATCTGTTAAAAATTACACTGGACCATTTGTGTTGGTGGTATGAATCTCTCAACACTGAATTAGGACTAGTTTATATGATAATATCCAGTATAAGCATACTGGGTCTTACAGTTCTTACTGAATACAGTGGAAAGACCCTGCTGTGTTCCCGAGCAGTACTGGGAAACTTTCTGGTCTCTGAATTCTTATTCACCAACACTCATTACATGCCATTTGATTTGATTGTTCTCTGATAAGCATGTGGATTTGTGCTGTATCTTACACAAATTAGTTGCTTAGCTTTGTGTAGCCTAATAAGAGCTAGCAACACAAGTTTATTGCAAACATCTCTTGTGTCATTAATATTGACATATCTATGCAATAGTAGTTGAAATTCAGACTGATGTAATTTGTGGTCCTTGACATCCAGAAAGAGAGCATGACAAATAAGACCACATGCCTAAAGGGGGAAAAATGTACCATAGTACACTTGCTAATTTTTGTTGATGAGTTAGTTTCAGTGGAGCGTTGGTGTATGTTTTAGAAAAAACACACCATCTTCCTAAAACCTTAACAAAAAAAAAAAAAAAATCAACAGAAGAGCAGTAAAAACCCCCAAAACTTCCCAGCTAAAATCAAAAGAAACCTTTCAGACACCAGCAGTCATCAGCTGACTCTAAAGTCTGATACGTTTACCCACAGTGATACTGATTCACTGTTCTTTTGTCTTAATATATAATTTCTGAAGTCAGCATTAAAAAATGAAACTAAATACTGCAGATGAAAGGAGTAATGCCTCATTGGGCCAGTTTCTATTAGCTTTGTTTAAGCAGCTTTAGTGAGGTTGAGAGTAGCAAGTGCAAAATACTGAATAAAATTTGTTTCTTGCCTCCTCATAAGGTACAAGGGAAAATGTAGACACTATTACATTTTCATTCAAGCTACACCTCCAAGGACATTTCTTCAAATCCTCATTAAACTCATTCAGAGTGATTTCTTTTTAGCCAAGGTCAGGATGGTTGTCTTGCAAATCTTTGGACACTGAATGGGAATTCATAAATCCTGACATTGGGAAGCAAGGTTGCTCTTGCCCTACATTTAATGAGGGAAAGAAATAAAATGGAAAAAAAAAAAAGAAAAAAAAGAAGCAGGCTTCTTTGCCTGATGGTGCTAAAAGTAAGATCCAACTTTGCTGGAACTGAAAAAATATGACTCCCTTTTTTTTTTTTTTTTTTTTTTTTTTTTTTTTTTTTTTTTTTTTTTTTTTTTTTTTTTTTTTTTTTTTTCCAAGCGGGTCACAATGTCACCTGTGATATTCATCATTTATATTTCTAGTAAGCTGCTATGCTGCCTGCAGTCACTTGCCAGCTTTCCTTTTCTATGATCTGTTTAGTTTGTTAGCCCACCAGTTAAAATATATCCTGAATAATTTCTACATTAAAAATAAGAACAGTTGATAGAATGATTACTTTAGGAGAGATATGTCTCATGAGAAGAGAATGGGGTTTTTTGTCATAGCTGTCGCAAATAAATCAGATTGTGCACCCTGTTGGACAATTGTGGTTTGTTTTTTCTGCTTTTGTTTGCTTTTTATTTGTTTGTTTTCTTTTGCTTGCTTTTGGTAGTACATTAAACTTCTTGGCAGGAAATCTGTTGTTTTTAATTATGAAGAAATTATTTGAATTAAGCAGCCAGTATGAACATTTTGAAGTGGACTCTGGAACTTGTGGTGGTTTTGTAGCAGTGATATTCTGTTTTTAAATAAATAATAAAAAATCACAATGTGAGCTGGTATACTCAAATTATTCAATATTGCTGACCAACTGCTAGTAGTGAATGATTGTTTTCAGGAAAGATAGAACAGTCACAACAGGAAAGCGTAGAATAAATATACTGGTATCAGTCTTTGGCTGACAATTCAATGTATTTGCACTACAGTGTAGATGTAGTCATCCTAACTCCCTTTTCCATAATGACATACAGGTAGTAAGATTAGCCTGTCTCACTGTGTGTTGTGTTCCTTTGTCATTGCTGCTTAGATGATTTTCATGTTTCACATCATGGGTCATTTTTTTTTTCATATTCAAGGGTTTGGGGTTTTTTCCTGATTGAAGTAAATAACTAATGAAATCTGATCCTTAAAAGTGCATAGTATGGTAAGAATGCTGAGGAGGAAGGTGCTGATTGTTTGCTGCTACTTAAGTACAGCACTGAATTTGCCTTGTCTTCTGGAGACGGATTATAAGTCTCGTTCTTTAGATGGCATTGTAGTTAATGAAATAACTTTTTCTTTAAAAGATTTATTTTAGCTCTTCCAAGGATATTTCTGCATCTCCCTGGGAACCTGCAAAGTTCATCTGTCTCCTTCACTCAATGATCTGTTTGCTGTCTCCAGATTTCAATGCAGTGTATCAATTGCTCTTAGTTGAGAGAGATGGTGTTGCATGTTGCCTGAAAATGATGTAGGTGTTTTGGTTTTTTTTCTCTCCCTTTCTTCATTTTCATTATGTTGGCTGCTCAGTAACTCTTTAGCAGCAGAAAAACTTAGTGCAAGAGAAAAGGCATCTTCATATCAGTAACAGGCCCTGTAGAGCCAGTCCTCTGCAGAGCTCTATCCTGCTTACCTCTGGACATTAAGGAATGGCCACATACTTTCAGTTGGCAAAACTGCAAATAATTTCCCATCTTGGAGTGGAGAGCATTAAATAGGTTCTATATAGTGTTTGTTTGTCATAAGAGTATCTTTTTGATTAAATTACAACTGTTGTAATGTGCATACAGTGTCAATTTCAGTACAAAATGAGTGAAAAGCTGTGATAGTTTTGTGTAGCAGATTTGTGAATTCAAGGAGTCTGGCATTCTGAGCAGAAGTCAGCCCAACTTCTGTAAGCAGACTAGGCAGATTTTCCCAAAACTGTTAGGTATTTTAATATCAGAAAGGAGTAACATAAAATAAAAGTTGCTTTTTGATACCAGTGTCACTCCACTGTAACAGTTGCTACCCAGTTGCAGAGGCTGCTTGTGCTTACTTGGTTTATGTATACTCCATTAACTTTACCATAGGATGTTTAAGGTACCAGTTAGGCCTTAAGGTATTCAGGACCCTGAGAACCCAGTGGCTGCAAAGCTAAGGGAGCTTCAAGGAACTCATGATATGGAACTGCATGAGCTCTTCATGTCAAGATAAGTGATGTACAGCAAAAATTTTAAAAAAACCCAAAAAACCCAAAACAACAAACTAACAATCCAAACAAGCAGAAAAGAAAACTCCCAAACAAAACTCCCATTACTGAGTAACAAACTGTATTCTCTTTAACATCAGAATAATTTTTAGCACGAGTAATGTTTAAATTTCATATAATGCCACTATAAGCCAGTTATAGTTTTTTAAAGACATATACATTTACTGTATAGTTGTGATTTTGCACAGAAGGTAGTAGGAAGAATTAGAATTAATTGTGAATTTAGCTTTTTTTAAAAAAAATTAAGATAACTGCAGAGGCAAAGTAAACATGACTTAGTTTCCCTTCAACAAAATAAAGGTGTTTTGATAGTAACAATTGTAATCCTGGAGATTACTCATACCCAGACGTTTATTGCTTCTTTTAAATTTTTTGTTTTGTTTTTTTTTGGGGGGGATGGAGAAGAAGGGGGTGGAACCAAAACCACAAAGGAAAAAAAAATAAAACACAGCAAAACTAAACCTGATGATCTTAAATACATAACAAACATACACACAGCAATCATGGGATTCCAAGGGAGGGTGGGCAAAGAAGAAATGTCAGAATGTTTATCATACAGCTGTGCCAAAAGTAAAGGCTGAATGAATGAGATGGAGATTAAAGCCAGTAGTTCTGAGCCTGTATTCAATCACTGCAGTCACTCTGTTTGCCTCCTGCATGCTGATGAAGTGTCATGAATGGTCCCATGTACTTTCATTCCAATATATTTCAGGCAGTAGTGATTATTGCTTGTACTCAGCTAAAGCTTGAAATAACTGGCAAACTCTTGCTTAGCAACAGAAGGCCTCATCTTCTCTCCCTTGGGACCGCTAACTCAAAAATGTGCTACTTCTTTTCAAAGTTAAAGTTAGAAGAGGTAGATGCTTTATATTAATTTTTCCCATGAAAATTTGAAGGAGAAACCCTGAACTAAAGCCAGGAAATGACTTTGTTCCATAAATAATTATTGACTAGTTTAGGAATTCCAAATCCAATTTCCTTTATAACACATTAAGCTGTCCTAAAGCTGGACAATTTTTATACAGATATAGCTTTTATATGTGCTGGGGGAATAGAATCACTTTACTTGCTTAAAAAAATCTCATAGTGGTTTTTGATAAAATTCATCCAGCATTAAATAATTTGATATTTGTGCTTATTTTAAATGTTTGGACAAGAGTTTGCATTTTTTCAGTGATGTCAATCTTAAAAGGAAAATGACTGCACATTTGTTAAATAGATGACAGAATGCAGAACATGGTTTGAGTTGTAGATTTCCAGCATGTGCACTGAAGAATTCATTAAAAAATACAGCAGCATTATTCTAGTGTGAATTATATGCTGCTCTGTAGGTTTCTATTTTTGGTTACCACAAGATGGCAAAGCAATGAGCCCACAAATGCAAGGACGAGTGAGTTTCATAATAATGTGTTCTGCATTCACACTTTATGCACATCAGGAGCGCATCCAAGCACAGCAGGGGTGACAATCACTCCAACAGTCTTTTGAAATCAAAGTACTTCCTCAAGAATGTCTTTCCAGCACTAATTACACTCTTCTATTGTGGTTCTTGTATTGTGCAAAGTAGAATGTTTACACTGTCACTGGATACAGCTCCATCAGTGGAAAAATAGAAGGTAAAAATTAATCAGATTATTAAATAGATTTGTTTTCTTTTATGTTTTGCTGGTTCTACTTTGTGTTTAGGGCTTAAATAACAAAATCCGTTTCCTTTGTCACTGAGGGACTTTGGCAAAAATTCTAATTTTTCACCAATTCCAAGAAAGTCTCTCTAATTGAGAGTTGTTGCAATGTGGAAAGGATTGGTTGCCTAGACAGCTTGAGGGTTTTCTTCTTTTTACTCTTTTTTTTTTCTTTTTTTTCTTTTTTTTTCCCAGTTGCATACTGATCATGCAGTAGCTATTATCAGTGGATTTTCTAATGAGGGAGGCAAAATAAACTGGAGATATGGCTTACCCCAGGACAGGATAGGGTGGGACATGCATCTGTGTTTGTGTGTATAGCCATGCATTTTATGTGTGTAAGAACATATATACAATCTCAGTAACCACTATGAAACTCTCACTGTGTAGGAGAGGATATAAGATATCAGTTATGTAATGTTTAAAAGAGAAGAGAAGAGAAAGACCATCTAGGTTTTATAACATTTGCCTGACAATGCTTAAGTTTATGTGAAGGGTTGAGCAACCAATTCAGTCTTGAATTTTATTCTTGTCTTTATTGCTAAGCTTGGTGAAAAAGCTAATTAGTAGGAAGTGGAAAAGGGAACTATTAAATGCCATTTTCCATGGCATTCTGGAAAAGCTAGGAGCCCACAGGTGGCCCCTTTAATGGGTTAAAAACTGCCTAGATGTCTGGTCCCAGAGAGTGGTTGTGAGTGGCGTTGCCTCCAGTTGGGATCTTAGCACCGGTGGTGTCCTCCAGGGATCACTGTTGGGCCTAGCTCTGTTCAGTGTCTTTACTGATGATCTGGATGATGGGATCAAGTGTAAATTAACAGATGACACCGAGCTGGGTGGAAGTATCTATTTGCTGGGCAGTAGGAAAATTCTACAGAGGGATCTGGACAGACTAAATTGGGATCTGTGCATCTCTAAGTTTTTGAAGTATGGAATATACTGCTACAATTTCTAGGTATTCACAATTTGTATTCTGCATTATACATAGAGATATTATATATATACAGTATTTATATCATTGGTACATGTAGTTCTGTATTCTCGTAAGGAGTTTAGCATTGTCAGAAATAATTTGTATACCTTACTCCTATTAAGTCTTTGGAACTATTACTGTGCTTCTCCAACAGTGGCCAGCCTCATTTGATTGAAGATACCAAAAGGCAGGTATTAAATGTAATAACTTTGGAATAAACTTATATCAACAGAGAAGTTGTGTTTTGGAAAATTCCATTAGAAGTTATGGAAAATTGATACTAATATCTGAAATTAGGAAGCAGGAGAAAATAGAAACTCCCTACTTGAAATTGCTAGGATAGATGTGGTGTGTCTAACATGCTTTAAAGACTAAAATGTCAACAGCTATGCATACAAGAGTATAGATGTTGCATGTGCTCATTTATACTCATAGTGTACACTGGTGTATTCTGGAACATTATTTTAATTGTTTAATCGTAGAATGATTTAGGTTGAAATGGGTGCCTGGAGGTTTTCTAGTACAAAAAAACCCAATAAAAATAGAGAGACCATAGAGTCATACAGTGCACAGCCAAGTGCAACACTGAACAAATGTGCCTCTGGTTTTACATGTACCTAAACCTCCTGATCTTGAGACACTTTTGTTCCAAGCTGCTACCATGGCTTGTGGTACATACAAAGTGAATGGTTCTTAAAACAGAGCTTTCAGTTGACTTAAGAATTCATTTGACATATTTCCCTGGTTAGAATGACAGTTATTTAAGATGCAACCCAAATTTGCCAAAGGACTGGTGCTGGGAGTGTGGAGAAATTTATACTGTTGATTTTTTTCCCTTGTCCATGTAGTTAGTAGTAAAACTTCCATTGATTTTATTGGGACTGGGATTAGTCATTGTGAAAAATTCATGTTGTACAGAAAATGTACTACTATTTTCACTTAAGACTAGGTAAGGATTGTAGTTCTCTAATTCATCTGATTTTAGCAGATTAGAAGAACTGAATTTTGATTAATACCACATCCTTATGGTATTCAGCCCTGGGCTACTGTGAGTTTGATGGTGGTGTAGTTTCACTGCAAACAGTCTTCTATCCTTCTTTTAACAAGAGTAAAAGGGTTAGCTAGTACAGCAGATATATGACAATATCAGAAAGTGAATCCTAATCTTTTGATTGTCATATCTGTTTAGAAACCAAGACTATGTAATCATTATTTAATACATTCCTTAAATTCAATGATAAAAACACAATCACTACTTTCTGTATACATATAGGCTCATGTTTCTCTTGCAACGTGGTTGTGTTATTCTTTTTATTACAAAATTACTGTGTCCCTCTGCTGTTGTCCACCCCATTTCAGACCAAAATATCCATGTTTATGCATCAGTATACACCCAAATAATGTGATGCATAGTTACAGCTGTGATTAATCATTCAGTTCACTACGCTTACTTGCCCCTTAGGTAATACATACTTGTGTTGGCCTATTTTCTGTAGAGATAGCCTGCCTAATCTTTGAATGATTGGATTTGTCTTAGTGTCATAATCACTTTCTGTTTAGCTGTTGCTATATAAATTCTGATTACCTATACCTAATTAAAATAACTTTATTTTGTTTGAACCTAATACATTTTGGATTTGAGGCATTTAGACAAAAGGTTATATGGCCTTTCAGAAACCCTTTTTTAATGAAATATTTATTGCTAGCTTTTCTGTTCTGATTCCTATCAGCTTATCCTCAGTTTTCATTCAGGTTTCTATATTGCCATTGAGAAAATTAAAATAAGAAGGGCAGGCCATAAGTGATCAACATGACCATGTATATCTCACATATGTACATTAGTTGTTTGATATCATTCAAGTTTTATTACATCTGGTGAGTGCAAACATTCATTCAATAAATCTTGCTTTACTGCTGTCTTACTCATCCCTGTGGGATCATTCTCCTCTCTGTGAGTTTTATACTTTCTCCTGCTTATATACCATTACCACAGAAGCACAATATCAGTATCACTGATCTAAACAACTGAAATATATTCACTAATAGGAGGGCAGAAAATGCTAATGCTTCTCCATGATGTTAACATTTTCCTTCATCTTTTCCGCTGTTTGAGGAGCAGCACTTAGTTACACACAGTGCTCTTTACCTTGACATCTTTCTTTTTGTCCTCTGCTCCAGAAAATTCTGGTCAGTGCTATTTCAGTGTGACCCATGGAGCTGATCAAATCTCTCATTTTAGCTTTTCTTATTAGAGTCTTAGCTGATGAAAGATAGAATATGGTTTATAATTGTTTCTGATGCACTTAATCCCAAATTTTAGAGGAAAATTTAGTTTCATCCACCAGACACAGTCAGAACACTGAAACATTGTCTACAGTCAGTACTGTTGTGTTAAAGTTCTAGCAGGTAGATGAGAACAAACAATCCAAAATATAGCCAACACCAGACTCAGACCTGACTTTTTCTTTTTGCATAGGGAATTACCTTAGAAATAGTGGCAATTCTTACACAGATCCTTTCTGCCTTTTTTTTTTTTTTTCCCTGAGTTGGACTAAAAGTTGTAAAGTAAAGATATTGCATGCGTTGACTGATATGATAAAGAGCAGGCTTAGTGATTAATTCTGTGTTATTAATATAACAGTATTGTGTAGCAAGTTGCTTATATCTTATGGTCAATATGAGAAGCAATGCCTTCTGCCTAATCTTCAACACACCCTTCTGTAAAGAACATCTGTGTGTGAGTTTATCCAAGTACATATTTTCTGTGTTTAGAAAACTTAACTGCAGTCTATTCTACATCTTAGAAAACACATTTTATGATGGTACATGATGAGTAATAGCAAATTTAGTTCATCAAAATGCTGGGCAAAATGGTGTCAGGCCTCTTTTTTTTTTTTCCTTTTTATTAAGGACCTTGAACTAAGGAAGTGTTATTTATTAGCCACTCATTGGGAAATTGATGGCATAATATAACTTTTTTATTAGCTAGTAAAACTGATAAGCAGTACATAAAAAGATGGACCTCATTATAGAGGGAATAATAATAATAAAAAAGGTTCATTTGAAGTTTTTTAAAAGGTCATCAGTGTGTAAAGTCTTTTTGACATTGCCTTCTATGATATGAACGCATATCATGTCACATAATTTTTGCTTCTGTTGATAGATTTGCTCGTGTTTATTTTGCAGCCACTAAGTCCAGCAGAAAATGAATTTGTTCAGTTGAAATGTTTTCAGGTTTTCAGTAACTTGAATTAATTCTACATCTAGTGTGAACATGCATAATGTACTTCCTTTAAGCAGAAGCCCCTGTTTATGTTGTAGAGTTGAAATAATGGAGTTGTGAGTGTGCAATGGTTGAACACTTAGTTGTGTAAATGGAAGGCATTGTTCCTGGTTAATGGGACACGGGAGGAGATACAGTTTGTGTCTCTAATCTTGAGCCCTTTGCTGATTGGTAAAGGTAGGTGGGATGGCAGTCATACTCGTTCACTGCTCTCTCTTTGGGTAGCCTTGGATACATGAGCAACTTAAAAACTCTTTTTCTGACACCCTCCTCTGAGTTGTGCAGAAGAGAATCTTATCCCATAAATGGTTATCTTCTTGGAGGACTAGAAGTAAAGATATAAAAATCATGGATTTTATCCATGAAAACTTTTCATTTCAGCATGCACCTGTTTTATAAGTCATTTTGTGCAAAACAGATAAAAATGGAAAATGAAGCAATGAAGCTGGCCCAGATAGAAAATCACTCCTCCAAGTCTGCAGAACATCTGAGAATAATAGCCAGCATACTCATGCTTCTCTGTCACACTTGCGTAAAGCCCTGTTCCCAGACAAACCTTTAAAATGAAAGCCATCACTCAAATTAATCAGTTAAGGAGCTTGTCAAGTTCATTTCTTCTGGTTGGTGCTGAAGTTTGGTATTAGTCCAACAGAAAGGATGTATTTCTTTTGCATAATACATGTGTTTTTTTAACTCTTACCTCGGTTCTGTGCCTGCAGTGGTGGTTCTTGTGTGCTGAGTGTAGCCGTGTGTTCAGCACAGCACCTGAATGGGGGCCTTCCTTGCACCCTGCTGTAAGCATGGAGGAACTGCTTTTGTGGGGTCAGTGATGAAAGTGAGAGCAAAGCAAGGAGAAACAGCAGACACAGCAGGTATTAGCTGTTTTGCTCTGGTGCTGATGATGTGCTTGGTTTGAGTGCTGATGTTAGCATCCAGATTAGTTGAATACATGCACTGTAAACTTCCTTTATGATCACTGCAGACACACTACAAGAGATGCAAATTCTGCCTGTTGGAGCTCTGGGCTTGAGGGTGCTTTCTCTGCTCAAGATTCTTAGCATGGGACTGAATTGGATTCATCCATAATACTCCTAATTAATGCCATATATTTTTCGGTGGGACTGTTACTTCTCAGATATAGTAAGACATTCAGAATTGTTGAAATTTACTTCCTTCTTGGATACAGATAGTGTTCTACTTTTTTTTTTTTTTTTTTTTTTTTT
>VZSR01001299.1:2685074-2699793 GCA_013398615.1 Brachypodius melanocephalos | reverse complement strand
TGTATTAGTAAGATAAGTTTATATTTCCCTGTGGTTATGTGTGAGCTGTTGTACCTATATGTTCACAGCAAGTGCAGCATAACCAAGGCTTGAGAGACTTTATTTTAAAGAGAATGTTTACAGACTCTTTCTGTAAACAAAAAAGATGGCAAAATAATTGCCCTAGCTACTGGAATGTTTTGTCTGCTATTTAGTGACTTCAGGGTAAGCCTGCCATCTAGATTACCAAAAAAGAACCCAACTGCATTACAGTGCCATTACTAGAAAGAAAATATTATGGGGGTTTTTTGTCATAGTCTTTTGCAAAAAAGAAAGAGTAGTGTTACAGGCAGTAGTGAAAATAAACATCCTTATTTTAAAAAAATCATCTAGACCTACTAATAGAACAGTAGGTTATTTAGTGTGATCAAATTTATCCTACAAAAATGACAGAAAATTTTCATA
This sequence comes from Brachypodius melanocephalos, assembly GCA_013398615.1. Taxonomy (NCBI): domain Eukaryota; kingdom Metazoa; phylum Chordata; class Aves; order Passeriformes; family Pycnonotidae; genus Brachypodius; species Brachypodius melanocephalos. The sequence goes on along the minus strand of VZSR01001299.1, from coordinate 2,699,349 downwards.
ATTAGAATTTTTTATTCATGAATAGGTGTGAGTTAGCATATGGCGTGTTAACAAGACTGGATAGGGTTAGGTACTTGTTGTCTTCAGCTGCCTACTTTGGCCTTCAGGTTTTGAAACCTGCTACAGGCACAGAATAATGACACAGTTCTTTTTGCATAGGATATATCTTAGCTCCTGGTGGATGGTGATTAGACTTTGGGATTATTGTTTCTGCAGTTTAAGGGCTAAGACACGTCTGCCCTCAGGAGTCAATAAAACAAAATTTCAGTATGTTAGTTCTTTCCTTCATGACCCTTACTGGACCAAAATCCTGCTTTTGAGCCCAGAATCTTGCAGTGCATATCTGGATACAGGCTGGATGGCTACTTGTATGATGAGTTTTTAAAGGCTGTTCATTTGTATGTAGTTTTCATGTCCTTCTAGAATAACAATCAGATAGTGGTTTGGTAGTACAAAGGAAAGCTTAAGAAGTTATAAACACTGTTTACCTGAGCAGCTACGTTATATCTGCTTCTGATATATGACTTTATCTGCATGTTCTTTCAAACTGATTTCGTGCTCCCTGCAGTGACATATTTTGCTAACACAACAGACTTGTTCCTTCCCGACATACAGCTTCTGGCTCCAACAAATGTCAGTAGCTTTTTAGACAAACCTGTGCTTTTTATTCCTGTCTCTCTCAAGAGGAATATCAGCATCCCTCCAACAACATTTTTTTCCCTATGGCTATTCTGTTTGTTTTATAAACAGACTAGGTTTATTTTACATGTAGAGGCTGGCAAAGACATAGAAGGATTTTTTTTTAACTTTTTCTTTTTTTAAAAAAAAATTGATTTTAATTTTTCATTTCCTTCCTTCTTTTTAAATAACACCCTTTAGTATTTTTAGGAAATTAATAGAGAAACAGCCACTTCCTGACTTATGCAAATAAGCAAAGCTTTGTTCAATCCTGAATTCCTGCAGTTATTTCCTTTCTGTAACCAATTGAGTCCTCCAGAAGCAATTAGCTAACCCTTTGGAGCTGCAGGTCCTCCTTGGAGCAGCTCTGTGGAGCTGAGATTTGCAGTTCACACTGACTTACACAGAGACAGAAATTACTTAAAGAAAAAGGATAAAAACACCTTGTCATTTCTACATACACAGTATGAATTATGGTTTAAAGTAATAAAGGAGGAAAACTAGTTAGAACTGGGTTCCTATGTACAAATGACTTGTTTTCACATTTATTCATACATCCTTGACTTTTTGAGCTTTTTCTGGTCTGGAATTCCCCTTTGTGTACCAAGTCTGATTGAGAATTCCATTTGGAATGGAACTGAAGTTTTGCAGTTTGTTCTTCCTGCAGGTTGGTTTTACACTTACATTTCTTTCTCTTGTGTTTTTAATAGTTGGATATAGAGGAAATTATTCTTAATTATACAACAAAACATTAAGCAATTACATGCAATAGCAGTATCAGGTGCAATAAGTTAGGGCATTACTCTTATCTGGGAAAAAATGAAATCTCAGAATAGGTCCTGAATGTATCTTGAATCTCCACAGGCTTGATTTTCTTTCCTGTGCAACTACTTAGAAGACTAGGATCTATCTTAATTAAAATTTACTGCTTATTTCAGAATGGAAAGAGCTGAAAACTATTTCACTATCCTCCTAATGTCTGTGCTGTTTATGTGCTTGAGATGGCTAAGTGGTAGTTTGAAAATTGCAGTAAGATTAGTAATTACTAGGGGGACATAATATACTGTTTCATTGCAATGGAACTCTGAAAAATATTTTAACTAACTATTTAAAGGAGAAGATATTAATCATATTTTTCTCATTATTCATTATTTTTTCCTAAAGTTCTACAGTGATTTTTTCTTCATAAAATAGGCACTCAAGCCACACCTCTTAAGACACGTATTTGTCTTTATTTATACTAAAATTCAAAATCACTTCTTTAAGACTGAGAAGCTACAAGGGTCACATTGTAATGTTGACTTTCATCAAATATAGCTCTGAACCTGTAATGAAGTAAATCTAAGGAAAATTCTGAAAAAAACTGGACTGCTTTTTAATCTGCTGGGCACCTGTGGGTTACACCAATAGATTAGGATTATCCAAATTAGTTAGGTTTTGTTTCAGTAACATTGGTCCTGTCTTTTACTGACAACATAATCCTACCCTCAAGAAAAACTGGTAAAGACTATTTTAAACAGATTGTGTAACTCTACTAGCATGAAGAATTGTATTGTGTAGTCTTGTACTTAAACAGACACAACATTTGTTTCAATAAAATGATGTAAAGTCCAAAATGATATATGAAACATCTTGGAAAGAAATTATTTTAATGTCATTGACTTTAAAAAGAGGGAAGTGAAATAGTGTATTTCTTTGAACATGTCCCATTGAAAAATTGAAATGCCTTTGTATCACATAAGTTAACAATTGAAATGATGTTCTTATTTGATAGTTATTCTCAAATTGTGCTGATTAATTTGAAAAACTTTTCCCATACTGGCTGAGCCAATTCTGTTATTTTATTTCAAATACTTTTTTTGTTTCCAGAGCTTTGTGGAATCTGTTCTGCTTTATTTAATGCTAGTTGGATTTCCACAAATTTTACTATTGCAGCTTAAACATGAGTGTGGTTCTTTGAGGCAAACCAATTCCTTGCCATAATCTCCCTCATTATGAACTAAATTTTAAAAAGAAAAGGTAATTGGTCTGTCTGGAATTGGATCATGTTCAGTGTAAGAGATCTTCTTCCAGGAAATTTTCTTTGAGGAAGGGTATATGACAAAAAATTGACTTCCACTTAAACATATGCTTTTTATTTTTTAAATTTAATTATTTTAAAATATTTGTTACTCAGGTTAATGTCAAACTGCAGATAATGAGTGACACTAAGTATTTCAATTCCCCCTTATTTCAGTAGGAATTGTTGATCCTCAGCTCTGCTCAGGAGTTAACATGGTTCTGTTTTCAGAAAGACTTCAATATTGTAATAGAAAACTACGGAATGTATTCCTGTGATCCGATTTTGAAACAACTCCTGCATTGTGTTCACTGACAAAAGCGTATCTGAATCTAGCCAAGAATTTTAATACCATCTAACTTAATGCATTTTGAACTAAAAGAGCTTGTGTTGCTAGGCATCAAATTGGTGATGCATGGAAAAATTGTTCACTGAAACTATAATATAAGCCTGCATGTACAAATCATAAGGAGGTTTTCTGGACAAGCATGAAATCTAAACCCCTGGAAAAATCTGTATGTTTAGATCAAGACTTACTTTCATTGAACCTGCAGATTCCATTAGTTAATAATTTGATTTTATTTCTTTAAATGAATTTTAGGTAAAGTTTTCAGCTTTGCAATGAGCATAATTTTTTTTAAAAAAAATCTATAACTTGATTGCTGTAGCTCATGTGGATTATTTAGATTTTTATTTCCTGTTGGAGAATAGAAATATTTTTAGCCACATAAAATTAAAATGTTATTCCAAGTACCCTCCATGTAATACTAATATATCTACTATTTAAGGTTTTTACATATTGCAGAAAATATGGATCTTTCAAAATCTTTGTTCTTTCAACAATGACAGATAGTTGACAGAGTACTTAGCAATAAACATGAAAAATGTCATTTGCTTTTAAGCTTTTCAGTAACAAATTATTTTATTTCAAGAATGTAAGAACTAAAGATCTTTTAAAAACATGCTTTTTTTACCTTGAGATATTCCTTGCACATTTGCTAAATATATGTTCCTATACTCATGATTCTTACACACTTCCATGAAAGTCTCACAAAGAGCAGTTTGAGAACTGGTCACAAATGGACTTCATTTAGGAAAAAAAGCAAAAGAAGTTCTGTGTACAGCAATTACTGTAAACAATTTCAAGATACAAGCCAAAAGTGCAGTCCTGTTTTATTAAAAATTTTAGTAGTTGTGCTTTTATTTTTTTTTTTTTTGTTTGTTTGTTTTTTGTTTTGTATTTTTTGGTTACTTTGACTTGCATTTTGAATTCAGAATCCTGTGATTTTTCCCTTTATCTGAAAGAATTCCATATAGAAGCTTTTGTGTTTGTGGTGGGAGAGAGTGGGGAGAGATCAACTGGCATTTTAAGAATGCAGTGCCATGCTGTAAAAGATCATTAAAGAACTGAAACTTTTTTCTGTTTAGTAATCAGATGGTGACAACAAAAAATCAAATAAATTTCCAGTCAGGTCTTAATTATTGGATTAGAATTATAAAACAAATATTAAAAATATTTACATATATAATTACAGTAGCAACAACAAATAACTATCTACTAATTCACTTGGAAAACTCCAGTTTTATGTTACTTCTGAAATAATTTTCATGCTTGGTTCATAAAATATTAAAACCCAGAATTTTCTTGAAAAAAATCTTTTAGACGAGGCTGGAATTACTGTATTCTTTAATACTGCTTGTCTTTTTTTCCCACCAAGATTATTTTGTTTAGGTTGGAGGGTGGTGAATTGCTTTGTGTGCTTCAGGTACATAAAGAAAATATAATGCAAGTGTGGAGCCTTTATGACTCTTCATGGGCTTTGGCTCCTAATCTCAACTGGAAAAGCTCCAGTAAACTCCACCCGTTGCTGCCTTGAGATTTCTCTGGCTTTAGGAGTGAAGTGGAGCATGTTCAGAGGCTCACTGATGAACAACTTTTTTTCATTACCATCTCTAAAAGAGGTCACTGTGTTAAGTTCCCTGAAAATGAAAGGTATCCTAATTTTTGCAATTCAGTACCTGCAAGAAGCATATTCATTTAGTTCCAGTACTTTGTACCTCATGTTTCTAGAATAAATTGTTAAAAATCCAAGGCAGCACACGTCATCTAAGTGAAGTACTCTTGTAGACTTGCCCTCTGCCTAATGGAAGACAGAGAGGACATGTTTTACACCAGGATGACTCTCTCTGGAGGTGGCCTTCCATAACCTTAACTAATACCTTCCATGCTTTACAGCCATCTAAAGCCAAGTAACAGTGGATATACTCTCTGCTGCAGTGCTCAATATGCTTCCAATCTTTGCAGCCCGTGACACAATCAAGAGAAAATATTTATGTCATATATGCAACACCTCCTGTAGCTCTGCAATAACTTACAATTTTCTTCTGCTATAGAAAAAAGAAAAGCAACAGACAAAATATCTGTATATAGCAATTATTCTTGTGTATAAACCCTAGTTTTCAAAATTCATAAAGAAAATAATGTCACTATGCCTGGAAGAAATGATCATTTCTGAAAACCAAAGCAGAACTAAAATGGTACAGGTCCAAAAGCAGAAAATACCATTAAGTGTTCTTAATGATACTCATTGCTTGCAGTCCCTGGAAAGCTCATTTCCTTCACATATTATAGTGAGATAGAGCTTCATTGTTTTTATTCTCTGAGTATAGTCATTATTTGCCTTCACTCTGCTGTAAGTCTGGTTCCTTTCCTCTGAAATGAGAGTTTATACAATTATTTGCCCAGACTGTATGATTTATCCTAGCTTTTAGTGAAAGAAATAATAGTATAAAGATTGATGGATAGTGGAGAGTATGGAAACCCATACACTTACATGTGTCATACTTGTGCTTCCACTTTTTTGTGGCCCAGGGCATCAGGATCTAAATACACCTCTGATTATCTCTTTTTCACATGATCTACCAAGACAGCTATATTCCTTAGGAGCAATACATCTCCTACAACCCAGAATGAAATATATTAGTGCCAGGGTAAAAAAAAAAAAAAATTCTTTTTTTCAGTTCAGCATGTTTGAGTGTAAGTGGAACTCCCTTGTCTTTTTCTAGAAAATTATGTGCTACTGTCTTTCTTGCTAAACCTTTGCATTCTAATCCAGTATTTTTGAATTGACAAAGAAAAAAGCAGCATATAACAGAGTAAAAGTCCTCTAGTCAATATGTTTATCCTAAGATGTTTTTATTAACAGACTGGGTGGAAAAGAGTAGAAGCACAGGACTGACCTTAGTGCAAAAGTCTAGTTGCCAGCATCCATTAAACACTGTGGTGATAATGTTCAGTATTTTGAATATAATATATGTGTTTATAAGTGCCTAATGTATATTACTTACATATGTCATATATTTGCATGAATTTGTAGTACCTTGTTTTATAACCATCCTTGAGACCTTAATTTCTGCCATTTTGTAATTCACTGCAGTGTAAGACTCACAGAAACATAAAATTTAGATGCTTTAGCAGTGAATGAGGCCCAATGCTGGTGACAGTCTACAATATTTTGCTGTTCCACACAACAAGCATTTAACTGCTTCTGAGAGGATCAGACTGGGTAAACTGGTATTCTGAATGAAAAAATAAAAGGTGCATAGAAAAAAAATGTACCTTGTGACTTAAAGACCATTCATATATATTTCAGGTTGATTTAATTTTATTTTTGACTTTTTATGGAATTTTTGGTTTTTTCTCTTTGTTTCAACAGCACAAAAATGATTTGCTGTGAATATTATTTAAACTGCATTTTTTTTCTAAAAACAGTACTGATTTTTTTTTCCTTTTTTTTTTTTCTTCATAAAAACTAAGACATTGAAAGCTTGCGATTTGCAGATAGTGTTGCACATGCTTACTACTGCACTGTAAATCCCAGAAATTATATGTAATGCAAAGTGGTAGTTGGGAATTTTTTCAGTCTTTCTACACATTGAAATTCAATAATGTATCTTTCCTGACTGTAAAAGTTAGTAGTTTGGTATACTACTGGCCTACTAATGGTTGTACCAGAGGAAGTGCATTGCTTTAAAATATAACATTAACTTCAAACTAATGTTCTTCATAAAACAGGTTTTTTAACTTTTGGATTTGCTTCTCATAGCATAGTCCAAATTCAGAATTAGGTGGCATGGATTTCTTTAGTATTTAGGAAGAGAAGTCAATAAAAAGTAATTAATTACTGAGCTAAGAGTATGGTGTCATTTAAGGCACTTGACAGTTACATAGTGAATTTAGTAAAAGAAAAAAAAAAAACCAAAACAGCGACATCAAATATGAGTCAGGAAGAGAATTAATCACCTTTCAGTTTAGATGAAACAAGAGCCAAAAGATTGAGAGTTTGGCAAACATGGGCATGTTTTGAAAGGCTTTTTCCTTCAAAAGCAACACACAAAGCAGTTAAGACTTCATTGTATTCATGGAAATTTGGGGAAGTTGTTATTTGCCATACACTTTATTATTTCTTTTCTGAAAGTATGTAAAGAGCATACCATTTAAATTTCGTTTGCATAAAATATTGTTCCTTTACTTACCCAACATAAGTAAAAGTAACCTGTGTAACCTCAACTCTCTGTCTTTTAGGGAGCAATAATCATTTTCTGACAGAACCAGTTTGCAGGGTTTTCATATGTCCACCACAAAGGAAAATTGTGTGTCATGTCAGTTTTATTCCATCCATCAGCTGGCTGCCCGTTCGTTGCGCAGTGTCTGCTGTGACTTAGGGCCGCGGCTCTGTTTGGCGGTAATAGATTGCCTGAAGTGCATTCAGTGACTCTGGTACCTGTTGCTGGTTCTTTTCCAGGTCAGCTGGCTGCAGGTACATGTGAGATTGTCACTTTGGACAGAGATAGCAGCCAGCCCCGAAGGACTATAGCCCGACAAACAGCTCGGTGTGCATGTAAAAAAGGACAGATTGCCGGCACAACAAGAGCAAGGCCAGCGTGTGTTGATGGTAAGGTGCAAAAATCTATTCAATCAGTCTCTGCCAGTGTGAGAGTGGTGTCTCATAAAAACAAAACAAAACAAAAAACTCTCTATGAGAAATTTTCATGTTGTACCAGCTAACAATGGCAATACTACTGAAATTCACCCAATGGGTAATGCTGATTAATAGTACAGATATTTCAATTACCTTTTTTTATTGGAAATTCCACTTTAAACTTGATATGCAGTTGAATGTTAAAGACATGGTACTGTTATATTCTGCATGTGATTACAGAATCAGCAGTGAAATGGCATTATTTTTTCCCCTGCTTTTTATTCCTTAAAACATTAAAAAAATGCAGCAAGCAAGCCTCAAAGGTCTTATGCCACTGGCAGACTAATGTGACTGCTGCTGTGTGATGTTTAATGCTGTTGAAGAAAGCACTGATGCTATAATTGGAATACAGTATCTGAATGTGCATCACATGTCCAGTATTTTTTCTCTTTTTAAAATGATATTCTGTATGATTCACTGCAGATACGCTGATAGTATGTAGCCGGAAAACTGCTCACATACAGGGAGGTATGAAAATGTTTCACTTTGAAATAATTTTTTGAGAGAACTGAAATTCTCTGTTACATTAAGAGCGAGAGAGTCTTCAAGAGAGGTCTGCCTTGCAAGGCTTTTAGCAAGCATTTATATTAAAAATTAAATTGGAGACATATTGAAAATAATGATGTAAAATTATATGTTTTGATCTAGTCTCCATAAAAAAAAAAAAAAGAAAAGATGCTTATGTATTAAACTATAATAAATTCATGTATTGGCTTTGACTACTGGCTGGTTTGAGTCCTCAGATAAAAATATTGAGCAGAACACCCTACTGTTGCCTCAGAATTTGGTCATACCAGTGATTATCAAAAAAGGCAGCTGAAAAGGAGATTTCAGAGCCAACCCACAAAGCTAAATATAGGACATCGTGCACATTCTATTTTTGCATTTTTCTTTCACTGTTTTTAGTACTCTGTAAGATAGTTCCTTAGCTGTTTCTTTCATAATATAATCCAGTAGTTCTCCTTTCATGTTTTATTGTAAGATCATAAGATGCAATTGCTTAAGAAAGGAATAATTTTAGTAATTTATAGTTGCAACTTTAGGAAAAATACTTACTACCAATTAAAATATTCAACATATGTTTCCTATTTTAAAACAGCAAAGTTCTAAGCAAGAAAAAAAGAGTTTTGCGCCAGCTGATGGGAAAAAACCATAATTTTTCCTCAGTCAGTTTTGGCCTATGGTTAGATTGATTTGCTGTAACTTGGCTATCCAAAGGTAGCTAATAGTAATTACGTTTTTTCTTTATACCCAATAAAGAGCAAAAGGCACCTTCTCAGAGTAATTTATCTCATCATAACTGCCTAAGATAAATCTGATGTATCACTCTCTGTTACACACTGTTTGTCTGCCTTGTCTTGATCTGTCTGTGAGTGTCTTAAGATGAAACTTAGCTGGAATGTATATGTCACTAAGAAGACATGACTGCACCTCATCCTTCAATTATTACATTAGGTTGTTTTCAAAATATGGAAGCTTTGAGTTAATTTGGTATTTGAAAATATTTTTTCTTATTTTTTGGGAAAAACTCACAAAGGAAGTCTGTTTCAAATTTTGATTGTGCTTTCAGTGTGCTTGATCATCATTTTATGAAAACAGAGAACAGAAGGACAGGATCCATGGTTAGATATCATGTAGTCGGAGAAGTCAGAGAAGGTTCTTTATGTAATACTTCATGTTTGAAAACTAACTGGGAAGTTCACCAGTTGAAAAATAAAACTTCACCTTAACATTTGTGTCTAAATACCTTTTTTTTTTTTTTTAAAGCTGACAAGGAGTCACATGGAAATGATGAGGGATAATGGGTACAAGTTTCTCCTGGGGATATTCCAAGTAGAGACAAAATGATAATTTTTCAAAATGAGAAAAATCGGCCTTTGAAACACCCCAGAGAACTGGTGGATTCCCCAGTATTGTACATTTAAGATTCAGCTGAACAGTATGCTGGGCCATTTTGTCTATACCAGTATTTTTCACTAAAAATGTTGGATCAGATAATCCTTGAGGTTCCCTTCCAAACTGGTATTCTTTGATTCTGTGACATAGCAAGATATAATAACATGGTTGTTCATTATTTTGGGAAATGTTTATAATTAGGATGTTGAGCCCTTTGCTAAGAATAACTACAAGATATGTAGGACATGCTACTTTATTTTCCTGAGCACTGTTGGGGATGTTTTGTAATCAGAGCTTGAAAAGGTTAGTGATACCTGGAACTGTATATCAAGTTTCCAGACTAAAATGAAGGCAAAAGTCAAACCTTTGATTTGTAGGTTTTTGTCACGAATGAAGTTTAAAAAATTAGTTTTACATACTATCAACACAATTATATAGGAAAGAATAAACAGGCACTTTATCTTGTCTCTTACTTGCTTGCAAGTAAAGCTGACAGAGAAATTTGCCACTGACTGACAAGTATTTGTCTGGGAATTTACCAGGTTCATAGTTTAAAGAATGACCACTGAATTCTTCTGTATTTTTATACACATTTCTAGACTTTTTTTTTTGTCAAACTCAACTACTTAATGCTTTATTCTGAACATGACATGAACACTACATAAAATTATGTAGGAGAAAGCTGGTTTTGTCTCCAGTATTAGGTCAAACACTGCTGGTTTAGGAATGTAGCAACCAAACATAATTGCTGGGTTGTTTTTTTCTTTTTTATGATAAAGAATCCCATTTTTCAAACAAACAAATAAATCCTTCTCTGATCTTTCTTAAATAAGATGTAAAATATACTTTTGCAAATTTTTCTTCATTTATGATATAGTTGATGTTAAATATACAACTACTATTTGAAATTTCATTTTTGCTATCAAAAAGAAAAAAAAATTGGTTCTATTCTCTTCTAATTTTTTATATAGTCTTGATTTTAAAGAGGTTATTTCTAAAGTAAGGTAGACCTTAGACCTTTAATGCAAACTCATATGTGAATGAAGCAGGCATAGTAAATGTGACCTGCTAACCCAATAGTGAGAAAATATTAGCTAACAGTTTTGTTGCATCTTCTGGAAAGAAAGTGATTTAAGAATTCAGTAGCAAAGCTTGTAATTTTTACAACCTTAAAATGCATTGTGTTGTACCTGGCTACCATTTGTACCAATTTTCAATCAGAGAAGTACCTTAGAATATTTTCAGTTGTGTAGTATATTTCCTGGAGCTTTGAAATGCAAGTGTCAATTCTTGCAGCAAAAGGAGTAGGTAATTTAAGGGCTCTTAAACCTCACAAACATTGGGTGAGATTGAACTTGTCAACATAGTTCTTAGAGTAACTCCTAAGTTGATTATCAAAATCCACTTTGCTTTCCACTGCTGCATCACCAAAGGTCTTTTCCTAAGAAAGGAAACAGTGAATGTCAGACAGATAAAACTGGAATTCTTAGAAGTGGAAATACAATATTTAGAACTTGATCTGAGCAGTACATGAAGAACAAAGATTTTCTTGAAATATTTCCATGTGATGGAGACGGTTGATTTAATTTGTATTTTTTTCTAGCAGCCTTTAACTATGGCAGATTGCTAATGTATTCTAAAAAAAAGGCCTCGATATTCACCCTGATTTAAAGCTTGATTTAGTGTTGATTGCTTCATTTCCACACCCACAGAGTCATAATGTATATTTGGTATGTTTGGTTATGATGTAATTTTTATTCATGAATGTCGGGTTTGTGATATTATGACAGCAGTTTGCCTGCACTTTTAATTATATTATTTTTATTTGCAACTGGTTTTCCCCAGTCCCATTTTGAGATCAAATTCCATAGCAATGACCTCAGTTGCATTAGTTTGATAAGATATTTTATTTCAACACAGCATCTGGTTTATCACCAGTGTAATTTCCCTGTGTGTCAGTTAAGCTTCATCTGTTTTTAAGCTGGAACCAGTGAGAGATTGGAAGACAGCAATTACTCTTTGGTTCTGTACAGTACCTTTGCTAATTCAAATTTGTTTTAAAACAAGTGTTGAAAAGTCTTTGATGAAAGTTTGTGTACAGATATACCCATGATTTGTGTTCTTTCACAAGAATTGTATAAATCTGAAAATAAGATTTGTTATGCCAAAGCCTTTCTTAGAATACGAGGGTAGTATCCTGAGATGTGTGCAAAGAACTTTCAAATGTTCAATAATTCCAGTGCTTATGTCCAATATATATTTATAGGGAAAAAAATAAACTGCAGTTTTGTTCAGAAAATAGAAACAGTCGATGCGAGGAAAAGTGGCATGAGAGAATTAGTTTATTTGCCTGAGAATATTAGGATGGCAATCATTAATTTGCTTACCTAAATTCTGTGATTAGAAGATTCTTATGCTCTGGATTTGAGTACTGGTTAGTTTTATGTCCACTGAGTGCTATGAGAAATGCAAAGAGATCAATCCCAATATCCAAAAATCTGAAATTTGAACAGTTGTAGCTCAAGTAACTGAATTCAGACAACTTTTTTTAAGAATGAAAGTGTGGTTTGATGGGTTTTTTTTGTTTATTTTTTAAAGTTTTAGTAATATTTAATTTCTTTTGCTAGCATTGCAGCAATTTTGGTTTCTAAAGGATGTTAGTGTATATAGGTTGTTCGTACATTGTGATTAACATGCTTTTCAGCTGGCACTGATTGATTTTGTTTAACACATACACTCGGGATCTACAAGGAAGCCACATTAGTTTCAATCAATAATTCCGTACTCTTCTTATTATCTCTGGGACTCCATAGGGAGGTGTAGGGGTCAGAAGTGATCATTAATAGAATCTTAGGTCATGCACTTCAGACAAAACTGCTTAATAACTGGAGAGCTTCATCATTCTAAAGAATCTTAGACATTGCTGGGAGCAAAAAAAGGAAGAAAAGAGAACTATAAATATTTTAAGAAATGAGAATTTTTGCTTTTGCATTTAGAATATTTAATATGTTTGTTATTGCAATATTTGTTATTTTAGCATGGTCTTATTGCAGATATTTCAAACCTTCCTTCACTCTAATTATGCATTTTACTTTGTTACATTTAAGAAATATGTTTTTGTAAAACAAGTAAAACTAAAATGAAAACTAGTATGCATATCAAACTTATTTTTCAACATGGCTTGAAGAAATAATAATTCTTTTCTTCCTTTCCTCATCCTAACTCCCACATATACAGTCACAAATGCATCTGTACTTATAGATGTACCAGAGCATGCACAAGGCTTTCTTTTTTTTTAACTACCTGTAGACAATTCTATCAGAACTGCAGATTTTCCTAGTTACTGATATGGAAGTAAAATATCTTCTGTTACTCATGAGCTTCACTGTCTTATGCATGGTACAGACACAGTCTGACAATTCCCACCTTGCAGGTCACTTTTCATTTGGAAATGCACAGGAAGTTTCATTCCAGTTACTTTGCTTTCAGATTCAAACTAAAGACAATATGTGACATTCCAAAAGAAGTTGAGTGAAATTTCTTGTCTCAATAATATCACAAAATTAGTAAAATCATGTAAACATGTTCACATTGAATACCTTTGTTCTCTTTGATCATGAATGTCAAGTGTCAGTTAGAGATTGAAGTGTTACTGGGGAAGAAATGCTGTTCAACCCTAAGACAGAAATTGAGCTGTATTAAATGGAACAGCACCATCAATGGCAAGATATGTCTATAATAGAGGGAGGTAAGTTAGGTTTCCTCTCTTGACTGAGTATCCATAAAAGCAACAACCAAACACATTACATAAAAACAAAGTAACTGTTGAAAAATAAACCCAAAATGCTGCTTAAGAAGGTAGCACGCAGATTGATAATTATCCTAAAGGAATATTTTAATGAAGAAGGGTAGGTAAGGGCTTCACTATGTTTTGAAATATTTGGTGCCAAATTAAATTTGAACTGAGTTTTGGCCTCCCTGATATTTTTTCCTACATGCCCTAGCAACCCCCTTAAGTACTTCCTGAGAAATATGACCCTGCTTCCAAAGATGGTACATCCTCTTTTTATTCCTAAATTCCTTCAAAACCTTGTTGCCCATCCAGGCTGGACATTTGCCTTGCAGACTCATTTTTTGGCACAGAGGGACAGTCTGTTCCTGTGCCCTCAAGATTTCTGTTTTGAAGCATGTCCATCTTTCCTGGACTTCTTTGTTTTCAAGGACTGCTTCCCAAGGAACTCTGAATAAGTCTCCTAAACAGGCCAAAGTCTGCCCTCCAGAAGTCTAATACAAGAGTCTTATTCTTTTAAAATAACTCATATGCTTTATTAAAAGTTGAAAAGTTCCTGCTGATTTCACCAAATATCAAAAACTCTATAATTTCATGATCATTGTGCCTCAAGTGGCCTCCAACCATCACATCTCTCACCAGCCCATCTCTATCTGCAAACAACATAGCCCCTGCCCTGGTGGGCTCACTCACCCTCTGTGACAAAAGCTTGTCCTCCACACACTTTCAGAATGTCTTGGACTCCCTCATTTGTGCTGTATTAAGTTCCCAACAGGTGTCTGGTTGGTTAAAGTCACATACAAGAACAAG
>VZSR01001299.1:2633184-2684974 GCA_013398615.1 Brachypodius melanocephalos | reverse complement strand
TGCATCCCCTTCCCCCTTCAAACCTAGTTTAATGCCCTCTCAGTGAGGTCTGCCAGTTCATGAGATAAAATCCATCTGCTCTTAAAGGAGAGATGTATCCCATCTGGTGCCAGCAGGCCAGGTGCCATAAAAGTTGCCCCATGAAGAACCCAAAGAACCCAAAATTCTGCTGATGACACCAACTCTTGAACGACTCATTGATAATGTCGGCTATTCCTTTCATTGTTTTTCTCTGCCACTGAAGGGACTGAGCAGAACACTACCTGTGCTCCTGCCCTGTCAACCACTTGACCCAGTGCCTTAAAGTCCATTTTAATTGCCTCGACACTCCTCTTTTCAGTCTCATCACTGCCAGCCTGGAGTGTCAGCAGTGGGTAATAATCAGAGGGCTGAATCAGCCCAGGAAATCTCTCAGTGATATCCTGTACCTGGGCCCCCGGGAGGCAGCAGACCTCCCTGTGGGACAGGTCCAGTTGACATATGGGGCCCTCAGTTCCCCTCAGAAGGGAGTCACCCATTATGACTACCCTTCTTTTCTTTTTAATGTTAGAGGTAGTGATCCATCCAACAGATGAAGCATAATTGGTCATATGGTTTCTCTTAGCTAGTCCTGAGAGGAGCAGGGATTGGATTTGATGATCCTTATGGGTCCCTTCCAGCTTGACATATTCAGTGATTCTATGATTTGATGACTGGACCTGGCATAAAGATGCAGACCAGGATTTTGCATAATGTTAGTCTTTCCCACAGAACAGTTCATTCATAGCAGTCAAGTAGCAGGGAGTGAGTACTGAGTTTACAAGTCAGGCACAGTACAGGTTTGTGGTAAGGGAAATAATGCCAGGATAAGAGTGAATAAAATGTCGTTGAAAATAAAATACTTCTTGTACCTATAACAAAGACCTGGAAATACTTTTCACTTAAAAGCATCCTACTTTGAGGTTAAACCTGGCATCAATATACTATTTCAAGTCAAGACATGGCTGCCTTTTGAATATAGGGCAGGGAAATATTTAGGAAAGCAGAAATATTTATGTGATTTGGAAGGTGGCCAGGAACCAGGGGTTAGCACTGATACTGTGCAAAGAGTGCTGAGAGAACTTTAATTGCCTCTAATGCTTAGTGGCTTGCTTTCACATTTCATCTGAAAGACAACACCTTCAGCCTCCTGGTGTTTGATTGGATGCATTAGTTCATCAATGCTAACAGCTTCGTTTGCTTTACTTCCTTGACATTCCTATGCAGTCACCCATGTAGTCTAATCCTCTTTCATCTATGTGCTCTGATGGAAGTTTCAGCACAGAAAAATGGTTAGAGGTTATGTGACATTAGATTGTGGAACAATTTTGTGAGGAAGTGACTAGAAGCCTAATTACTACAGACATTTTAAATTGAACTGGACAAAATAACTGGAGAACATATTATGCATTAGCATAAGCATGCACTGAATCACTGGGTAGAGTTTTCTGTGCTTGATATCTTTCAGCAAGGCACTATCAACAACCACAGCAGTCTGATTGCCGCCTGATTCATTACCTAACTTCAGGCAATAGGTCAACATGACATTCCTAAATTCAGGAGTTCGGTCACTGTAAGCTCGCTCTGCATCTCCCTCTGCAGACAGGAGGCTGTGATGGGCATTTCAAAGATCAGTTAGTATCAATATCAGAATCACTTCTGAAAGCTTGTCTCTTTTTCTTTTATGGCATTAAAGACAACATAGCATGACTAGCAGATAGGTTTTCTGCTTGAATGTAATGTGTGCAAACAGTTCAAGCCATCAGCTGCTCAGATTGCCTTCTGGAAAAGCCACTGTCTTCACTGATTAGAGGCAGTTTAAAGAAAAAATGTAATATGTTTATATTAGCCCCTCTGGTTTTCATCCTACCTTTCAGTTATCTACAGAAGAGTGGGAAAAGAGAAACTTTCAAAATTATTCATGTGTGAAGGTGGGCTTCTGTCAGGACAACATGTTTGTCTCCAGTGAGTGTAAGAGAATATAGAGAGGTGAACCTTTGTGAATACCCCTGCCATCAATGAGTGAGATCTAACTATAGCTAAATGACATTTCAGACACTGTGTGAAAGTAGCATGGTCAAGGAATGTCCCCCTGCTACCAGTAATCCCATTAAGCACAAAGAGCTATAAACAAAGCAAAACAAAAAACTGTTTCATAAAAGTGAATCAAGAAAGGCTATAACATGGTTAGAAATGGCATTTCAAAGCTATGTACCACTTTATTTTTAACTTACCTTAGGTTTAGTATCTGTGATGATAGATGATGTGTCAGAAGAGTCCCAGAAAATCTTAAAATTGATTGCTAAATTAGTGACAACATTAATAGCACTACTCTACCCAGCACCTGAGACAGAGTAGTTAGTGCTAGGCATTTCTATATATCTCTTTCAGAATAGTCTGCACAGTGCTGATTCAGGGAGAATATCTTTTCTGAAAACAGAACCTTAGAAAGCCACATATTTATGGCAATACAAAGGAGCTGTGCTTCCCCTGCAGTTATGGGATGAGGTCATATTGGAGGAAGAAAAAAATATTTGTGTTATAAAAACTGGCGTTTTCATATGAGAAGTAAACTTTAGTATGTCTTTATTTTTTATTTCTCTAACTTGTTTTGCTTATGTTTTACTGCTGTGTTTTTTTACAGCATCACAGACATGCAAGGTACTTCATAAGCTGATTTCATACAATGCTAGACTAAATGCTCTTGCAGTCTAATGATAGATGTCATTGGTGATACAAGGCAATAAGGATATGTAGCTGTTTCTTTTTGTTAATTATCCAGTTTCCAGGGAGGAGGATTAGGGGGAAAGCCCTCACAGCTTCTTTGTACTCTCAGATGAGGTGGAAGTGGAAAAGTAGAATTTCCATCTACTTGTTTGAGAGTATGTCTTTTGAGAGTTTCAGGGGTTCATCTACCATCCCTCTGAGAAGGGCATACACAGACAACTTCCACCTGTGCTCATCCCTTTGGAGAGGGCAGGGTTCAGCCTGATGTATCAGATGTATCTGTCTAGACTGTGCATCACAAAAGAGAAATCAATTCTTATTTGGGATAGGAAAAAAAAATTAAGTGTTTCAGATAAAGAGTAGAACTGATTTAGAGTTTGATTTTCTTTTAAAGAAGAAAAAGTCTATGAATTGGGGTTTTTTTCAGTTGTATGGGAATATTTTGGTGGATCAGCTAACAGTAGCATTACAATAACAACAGCCAATGGAAATAATCACCTGTTTTGTCTCCAATTGTACCATGTAACAGTCTACAAAATTGGAAGACTCACTCCTCTTGACCTGAGAATAATCATCTTTTTTTTTCCTTTTTTTTTTTTTTTTTTAATTGTATTTTTAAAGTTTACTGTCTGGGGTATATGTAATCCAGATTAAAATAATTCAAGAAAAAGCTTTCTTTGGTAGGATAGATGTCTTCTGCACAAAGCAGCAAGCATATTTTAAATTTCAGGCTTCAGCTTTGCATGAATTTTTAATTTTGTCAAGCATAAAACATTGAGGGCTTGCTAAGAATATTGACGTATTCTGAGCAGCTTTTTAAAAGTAGTTGCCCTAGGGGCAGTATTGACACTCTTGCTTTAACAGCCTTAAATCAGAATTTTGATGTAAGTTTTGGAAGTCTAATCATTATATATAAGTATAAAGCCAAGGGAAATGCCAGCCTTGGAACAAGGAAAAGATGACTGCAGTGTAGGTCCCAGCATAGCCCAACCCAAAATATAAATGAACGAGATTCAGTCTCATCTGGTCATGTTGCTGACACGTCCCCCTTCTGGCTTACTATGTGTTTATGTGGGGTGATATCTGATGGGATCCCTCTGGAAGGGCCTCTTGCCTGTCTGAAGAGCATCAGCAATTTGTACCCAGCTGAAGTTTTATCTTTCTTCAGAAGACAAACCATGCTATCCACAAAGTGCCTGGAACCCAATTGTATTGTGATCTGGCTTAGTGAAGCTGGATCAGGAACGTATCGTGTTTTAGCTAATAATATCAAGGTTTTCTCTGTGCATTTCATCTCATATAAGTTCTGAAACATCCACAGATGTCTGTCTCTTTGAATCTGTATTTTTGTATAAATTTTATCTGAATTTTTATTTGCAACTGCAGGCAGTCTGCTTAATAACTTCCATGTGAATATTAGAAGCTCCTTATTGGAGTGGTGGGCAGCAGGCAGACAAACTGCCTCACATTCTTGGGGCAGGAGGACATTTGGGTTTAAAAAAGCTCAGTAGGTCTTCACTGTAGGAAAGTACTGCTGGGCTTTTAATACCAGATTTCCTGAAGAACAATTCTTAGACTCTTTATGCTAATGAACTGGGTTTTGCAATTCTGCATTTGTCACATGTCAGAAGTGGAAGTCTTGGTCTATATGAATATTTTAAGTACCTGACCTCTGTTCTTTTGAATTCACATCACACTTTATTTTTTGTGATTTCACCATCCTACACTAAAAAGTGCTGAGTTAGCGTTGTCTTCCTTTACCAGTGATATGAATGGCATTATCTGCATTTATTGGTGTTAAGCCCCAGACTTGCTCTATGAGTTTCTTAATGGGGCTTAGGGTTTTTCTACCCTGAGGCAGGGGCACAGAAGAAACACGAGGTTGTGCTACAAACTTTTACTGTCAAACTTTAGAAAAGAAGGGTACTTGGCAAATTTTAAAGCAAATATTCAATTAAAAAAAAAAAAAAGCATTTCACATGCTATTGACTCTAGAAATCTCTAACCCATCTAACTTTATGTTACCCACATTTCGAGAGGAGGAAATTAGGAGAACAGAGAGCAAGGTGGGAGTGACAGAGAAAGATTAATAATCACCTCTTGAATTCCAGCACAATTATAGCTACTGTAAAATCTAAATGCTGGGCCTTGCTGACATGTGCCTTTGTGGAACTACTTTCCTGTGCTTTGGTCTCCTGGGGCCCTCCCCTCCAGGTGAGCCAGTGGCTGGCAGTCATTCTGGGCTGGACAAAGAGGCTCCAGGGGGTGCAATTTGGAACAGTGCATTCCCTGCTTTTTACAGAATTTACCTTGCCTCTTTTTCCTTAAGGTAACCTGAGTACAGCTAGTTTTGAACCTCTTTGCACACTTTAGGACCCTTTGGTTAATGTAGCTGGAAACAAAATATATATGCTGAGTATCGTGTTGCCTTCAGTTCTGTAGGTACTGTGCATAGCATGAGATTTTATTTTCTGGTAATTTTATGGTGTTTTTTATATTTATCTCTATCTTTTTAATATATATTTTATATATATATGTCTTGTTTATGTATAAATACATAGAAAATAGAATGTCCCTTTATATTTATATTGTTATGTGGCATTGGAGTGAATAAATTAGAAGCTGAAAGGCCAAAACAACAAAATTCTTCCTCAACATTTAGTGCTTCTGTTCCAATATTACTTTCCTGGTCAAGGATGAATTTGCAGGTAAAAAAGCCTCACTGTTGTACAAAGTTACCTAGCAATTGTAGTTGTCCTAAGATGGTAATTATACCCATGAGAGTAGTTTCCAGGACAAGCCAGAGGACTCAAGTCAGGTTTAAACTGGTGTAAGAGCCCATCCATCTATTACAATGGCTAAACTAATTTATTATGAATTAAGTGGTGCCAGTTCTTTGTGTAGGAAATTCTAAAATGACATTGTGTTCAGCGTGCAAATAAAGATTATGGAAAGGTTTCTGTACATGAAGTAGTTTTTGCTTCTCTTTCAGATGTTGATGACTATGTCTGGAACATGAACATGAGTCTAGATCCTATTATGGAATCAATAAAATAGCCTACCCAGACAGAGAGACATGATTCCTATCTTGATATTCTCATAATTTAAGGTTCATGTACTTTAACCTCTTAGTCAAATTAAGAATGCTACTGAAGCTAATGAACCTGTTTCCTTGAATTTGAATTTACCGGATCAGTACTCTTTTAGATACCTAGATATTTAAAAAAAAAAAAAAAAAGGATCAGTGCAGTGACAAGCTTCCCGTAAGAAAGAAATTTGAAGATGTTCAGATTCATGTAAGAGTAATTTGAAATTCTTTGTATAAATGGCTTCCCTTTTTTCTAAGTATTTATAAAACAATTGCTTTAAATACTGCATTTTCCACTGTAATCTACTAATAATCTACTGCAGGCTTTTATTTAGAAGAGAAAGTTTTATATGAGAAAGACGAACTGCTTTTCAGTTTGCTTTGGATTTTTTCTGTACTCTGAATTATTTTTAATATAAAATGTTTGTTCTATTTATTTTTTAATTTATTTTGCATTGAGTTTGCCTACTAAAATAATGAAAAATAGCATTCCTTTGATCTTTGAAATCATATAATAATATGATGAGATTTAGAAGTGTGACATCCTGTTAGAGTGCCCCTGCTAACATCAGTATTAAATGTAATTTTGGAGCATTCTTCAAAATTATGGAACTTCACTTAAATTTTAATTTGCTCAATATTCAAGATTCAGATTTTCATTTCCTAAGAATACTGTGCCTATGTATAATATTTTCCATGTATAACACGTTGCTTTTTATTTTATTTTTATTTTCCCATAACATAAAATGTCAAGGATTTCTATACTGAAAAATAGTGGAATAACATATTTGAATGTAAATGAAAAATTATGGAGAGGTTGTGTATGATAATACAATATGCACAGGTTATCAATTAGGTAAATTTATCACAGTATATATACACATATACACATGATAAACATAAGGAAGAAAAGGTAAACATTGACGTTGAAGCCGTATAAATTTCTTGTGATGTCTGTGAAAGTGAATTTTAAGAAAATATGAGAATATTAGTAAGTATGCTCAAATGTATTAAAAATTGGATTATTAGCAGATTTTTTTTTTAAATTTGGATTAAGAAATTTATTTTTTCCTTTACTAGATTGTACCTTTATGATGTAAAGCTGAATCTGCTTGAATGGTTTTCAAAAGATTTTGCCAATTGAAAAAAATAATTATTCATGAGAATGGAAATGGGGTAGGCACTCTTTTCCCTCTCCTTACCCTCTCCCTCTCTTTTCCATATCCTTTGCATGCCCTGATTTGAACAGAAAAAGCTTCCACTGAGTACTAGAATATGCTTTATACAAAGTTATTTGTGTCCCAGTTTTGTTGACTCTAAATACTGTATGATATCAGCTAGAAAATCAGCTACGGTCACGGTGTTCAGCAATCTGCAGCCTTGATAGCCATCTGTGTCCATAATACTTTCATTAATAGGATGTGCCATCATCACCCCAGAATTTCATTATGCTGCAGAAGCACAGCAGCTGAGTGAGGAGAGATAACCAGTAGCTTATAAGAGTTGCATTAAGAACAGTCATAGACATTTTGAGAAAAATAAGGCATAACTACCTCTGAAGGGCTTTCCTGTTTTCTGTAAGATTGTCAGTAGCTACTGAAACCAAATTTTTGTGGGTTCTTTAATATATTTTTAAAGGATTCTTCATCTACCAAAGTATTTAATCATTGATCTCAGTAGAGCGGTACTGATACCTATTTCAGTATAGATTGCACAGTTACCATTTTCACCATTTTCTGGTAGACATTCAGTAGTAGAACTGCAGATGTAATCACGACTAAAGATCTTCCCTGAAAATGGACTGTTGCTGCTGGATTCATTAACATTAAAAGAAAATTGCACTTTCCATACCCTTAGTAAAAAATTAAAATAAAAAACGGTGTCTGAGATTGTTCAGTAGCCTATTTACATTGATTTACGTAAAGGCATTTTAGGAAGAATAATGATGTGTTCATGACTTAGTTTACCATTGTTATAGACTTTCACCAAAAGTATATCACATCCTCTATAGCAAAAGGAGACTGGGCTCATGTCAAAGACTTTGACTTCTTAGGTCAGTCAAAATTAGTAAGATCAGAAAAAAATTGATACGTCTATAAACGATGATTGGCAACATTCTTGACATTGTTCCGCATGGCTGCCATGGTAGTGTGCAAGGACAATCACAGTCCTTTATTGTGCTGCACTCTGTAGAAAGTCAAAATAATAGTTAATCTCTGAAAAATTCCTGAAAAATTAAATAGAAGTATGATGGGGAAATGGCCAAAACTTACTAGAGAAAATATAATACCAAATAATCTTGTTCCCTGCTGGTTCCATTTTGTTAATTTCTTTAGGGTGTAGAGGAATTAAGTTGTGCTGAGAGCTCATAGAGCCAGATGAAAACAATTTATAATGGAAAGAGATTCTGAAGGGAAAAGGTATGAAAGGGATACAACCATGGAAAAGACCCTGAGAAGTGTGGGTATGCAGACAAGCATGCATAACAGAAGGGAGAGTGAAGGGCCAGAGCAAGTCAACACAGAGTAGAGGGAAATCCTGTCATCATTTCAGCAACATTTTTGAGCTTCCAAAAATATTTTCTTTTGTTGTTTACATATGTACTTTCGTTATTTTGAGCACATTGTCCTAGACTGTGTTTTTTACATGACATTTGATTTTTGAGTTTTGCTTTGTTGTTGGTTGGTTGGTTGGTTGGTGGTTTCTTTTCTTTTTGTTTTGCTATTTTAGTAGTTTTTGGATGCTGGACTACTGGACTTATAAAAAGAAGCAGGAGTGTAGAAAAAAAAAAAAGACGAAGAGGGACATAGAGGATGAGGAGAGGGTGGAGTCAAGGACGAGAAATTAAACACTGTGGCCTGGTTAAGTAAAATTAGAGGTTGGCTAATGAGGTGAATCAAAAGGCAATACAGAGGAACTGAATAATTACAGTGGTAATAGCATGCCTTTCCAAGTGAGTAAAAGCTGTAATTAGCTCTGAATTTAGCTGAAAAAAAAGGAACAGGTATAGATTCACCTGAAGATAGAAAGAGAAGCCCATTTTGTTCTCATATTTGTGAGGGATGGTAGAACCTGAACCAGGAAGGTGAAACAGGAGAATTTAATATTGCTATATATCTCTGAATATATCCTTACTTTTGCTTTCCCCCTCAGCTGCTTTTTAATTTTTTAGTATAAGAAAAATAGTGTTTGTCTTTACCAATAATGCATGCTTTAATGAGATGGATTAATTAAACTCCTAAAGGAAGACATTAGTGAACAAGTTGAGTTAGTCATGTTGCTCACTTCCTCAATCTTCAGCACTTTTCTCACAAACCCATTAACAGATATTCATCGGTTATTCATCCTCTTACAAAAAGAATTTAGAAATACCAGCCATCACCTAAAACACAAGATAAATATGCCTGCCATCCAGAGTAACTTGACATCCAAATTGGTGTAGGGCTTTTAATTACATTTCTTTTCTTCTTGTGTTCAGTGATAAAGTATCTTCAACATTTTGATGAGGAGACCTTTTCTTCTGCAAGTAACTGCTGTGCAGAGGTTTCTTCAGCTACTTTTCTCTCCCATTTATCTTGACTAGACTGTTCAGACCAGGGTGCCCTTTTTCTTTTGTTGTAAAGTAGTTAATCATATTTCTAAGTATAATGTGAATGAAAATATGAATAAATCTGTTCCTCATTGCTTGTGTAGTAGGACAAGGACAGTACAGATAGTGTTTTCATAGACATTCATCTTCTTGACCCGTTTTTATCCTTAATGTACGCTTATATGTGTATAATTTTTTGGTTTAAAATATATGGATAGCTCCTGAGCTTAGTGAGACAAGGTGAGTGGATGGAGTGTTTGGAGTAGAGAAGACTGAAGTATGCTCAATGTCAGGATGGGTAAAATAGAAGATGTGATATCTCATATAGAGATAGGTAATTTAATAGAAAACTATTTGCAGTTTTGCCATAATGAGAGAGGAGTGACATCTCACATCTGCTTCAAGAGTAAGTGTTTGCTTGCTGATAACTCCAGAATAGTTAATTAGATGCTAAAATCCATTATTTTTCATCCTTCTGCTCCGTCATAATACTGACTAATGATCTTGTCAGGAGTTTGCAACTAAATTCACAGAAGTCTTATTGGTGAGTATTGAAGGGTGTCCAGTAATGATCATATTGCATTGGCTTAGAAGGCATAGTTAGAAGATGGAAGCTCTCTGTAGTCCACTATCCTGTTGTACTGGAGAGAAGGAAGCTAATGGGGGCAGCAAGAATTTAGCAGTACTCTATTAACACTTGTACTTTCAAACAATTTACTGGTAAAGACACTGCATCCTCTGCTAGGCCTTCAGCCACTTGGTTGTCTCTTCAAAGTCTTCAGAGTTTCTTATGTCAATAAATTTTGTATTAAGTCCTTTGTTCTTTTATTTTTGTTCTTTGTTCTTGTTGTAAGCAATGGCTCACTTTTCCTGTGGTGCTCATAGTTGTGTATGTGTACATGTATACACACATGTCCTCATCAGGTGCTCCAGTAATAAGACCTTCCTTTCTCTCTTCGCTTTCTCTGAACGTTTTTGATTCAACTCCATCTTTTCAGTTTTAAAACTGCAAAGGTAGATACTGGGGCTTATGTAGATTTGCAATAGTGTGCTTTTATTTTTCCTGTTTTGTTCTCTGTTCTTTTCTTAGTAACCTGTATCATTCTGTTTCCAGTTCTGACAGTTACTGAGCCATGGCTTGATGTTTACTTTGAAACATTTCTGGTTTGATTTCCACATCTCTCTCTGAGATGATAATAGCTAAATTAGAGTACATCCCTGTATATCTATAGCTAGAGCTATTTTTTTTTCCATGCGCATTATTTTGTTTTTATTGATGCTGGATTTCAGCTGCCAGTTTATCATCTGATTTCACAGCAGTATAAGATCCCTTTGCAGCTTTCACAATTTTCTTTCTCCCACTCAGAATAATGTATTGACATCAGCATATACACCTCACAGTTCCAGCTCAGTAAAAGCTGCAGCATCACATTTTCCTGGCTTTGGACATTCTGATTCCTGTTCATCTGTATTTTGTGTTGTCAATTATCAAACTTTACACTAAACAAGTTTTACAGTTTTGCAGTTTTCTCTGAGTCAGACTATTAAACTTCAGGTTGTCTTCGGCTTTTTTGTAATTTACTCTTTCTGATTTCCATGTCCCTTTGTAGGGATGCAAAAAGCAAAGAGAACATGCCTCGGATAAGTTAATTCATGTAACGTGAGAAAATACTATCACTCACTGTTTGGAAAATGACATTTCTGTTGGGTTGGGGATTGTGTCAGTATATTGAGTCTTTCTTCTAGTCTGATGCCAGTAATCAATTGCTTTTGGAAAGTTTCTTTGTATTGTAGAATAATCAGTTGACTTTGCTGACCAGCACTTACCCTGATTGCTTTCCACATTATTACTTTTAAAAAATTTTTCCTTGTAATTTGGTTTGGTTTTTTGTTTTGTTTTGTTTTTCTTTTTTTTTTTTTCCTGTAATGTAAGCTTTAGTTTATTGCAAGCTGAAAACTTGTTATGATTATCGAGTGGTTGGAAGTGTAATTGAGGCTGCCTTTTACATCTAGTATTAGTTCATGCAGATTCACACAAAAAAAAGTGTACTGCCTGTTTACAAGAATACTTTACCCGTAATAAAAATATTATACCTGGAAATTTGTTAGCCTTAGTTCAAACATGAGCCAACATGAGCCTTAGTTCAAACTCTTAGGAGTCAAGATCTTTTTTTTCTCTCAAGTCAAAATGCACTAAAACAGTGGGATATTCTACCATCAGCAAAGCTATAAATAAACTCACAATCTATTAAATGCCTTTTTAAAGGCAAAAATTGACTATAAATCTGAGCTTCTAACCAAAATTACTTATGACCTCATATGTCTAATACAGCATGTTGTCTTGTTGAATACAAGCTGAAGAAAATAGTTGTCATCTGCTTTACTTGGGTTTTGTGTGTGACATGTTAAAACAACTCTGTGGCGATCATCTGTACAGAAAATAAGCAAAGTTTTTGGATTATTCAAACATTAAAATAAATTCTGGGATGAGACAAAACAGGTTCAGTTTGGGAATTCATATGATTAAAAATTGTCCTTCCTTGTCACTGTAAAACTTTTTTTGGTTTATTGTTTATTATGTTTTGCATTTTTTTTATCTAGGGTATACATTTCTGGCATCTGTAGGAGAATATTCTTTTAATTCTGTTAGAGTAAAATGCAAGTTTCATAGATATATAAGTGTTTCATTCTTCATTCTTATTGGATTTTTTGTACTCATTTTCCAGATGTTTAGGTGCTAAGTGCTTTTATGTTCATTACTGAATTAGTGCTAGAACAAGTTGGTTTAGTTTTGTTTGAAGCTTTTTAAGAGAATATAAAACCTATTACCTTTGATGTATCTTCATTCACTGCTGGTGATTAGCAAAGATTAATAGTATTTTAAATTGTAATTTAATTAGATCTATCAAATAATTCAAACAGGAAATTAATTCATTACATATGCAGTTAATGGAATTGAATGTCAAGATCATTGTATGGCATTAAAATTTTGCCACATTTAGGGTAGCTTTATTAAGAATTACTTGAAATAGTTGGGATTTGCAGCACATACAGTGTCTCTGCCTTTAGGCATAGCCTAAGGGTCTGAATATTTTTAGCAAGTGGAACTGTGTTAGAATCCATTTTCATAAATAAAAACAGAATTTAAGTTCTTTTTCCCAGGGATTAGCTATCTGTGACTATTCAGGAATGTATTTATATTAGTGTTAATTTCCTTAGCATGATAATTTGATTTTATTTCACATTTGTATGCTCAAGTACAAACTCCTCCAGGACCATCCCTCTGTCAATCAGCTCATGCAAATACTTTCTTTTGGTGCCATTTAAGCTATGCTTGAAAGAAATTCACAGAAGTAGATCTGTGAAGTGCTTCCAAGGGATTTCATTTCTCAGCAGCTCGCTTTACGTTTGCTATCCATATTAACAAAGTAACATAATCACATATCCTATAAGCTTATCTTAATTTTACATATGAAGAAAGAAAATATGAGTCTCTTAGGACATTATTAGAAGAGCTCATATTTCATAACAGATAAGAAATTTTAGTCTTGTGAATACTCTTCCAGCTATTGAGTCTTGGTAGAAATCCCTTCACAATCCCATTTTTCCAGCAGTGAGGATATACACCTCACAGGATACAGTTAAGTTTTTGGATTTCAAGCCATTTTTTCTTTTGTGGATTTTTTTATTATTTTTTCATGTGACTAGTGCTATTTCTAGGTCTTCTTTGGAGGTGTATGAATAGATAATGATTGTTTGTTGAGAAAGGTACAAGAAAACCAGTAAAGGTGGAGAAACTAACTTTTACAAAGGGTAGTAGTTAAATGATGGTGTTCACAGAGCATGCAGTATGTCACATATATGCACTGGGCTTGTTCTTTTTAGAGTTTTTGCATTAGTATTCCTTAGATGCATATGAGCCCAGTGAGTAAGCAAATAAGAAATGGACTGGTGATGTATTAAAACTAAAATCATTATAAGCTGAACGCTAGTATTTTGTTTCTGTGAATTGTCAGGTGTATGGATTTAGAGGCATGATTGAAAGGACTGGTAGTGAAATTATTTTTTCAAGATTTCCTTCAGTATTTTATACTGTAATAGCTTTTAGTACTTCTTGTTTTGCCAGTAGAGTTTACATAAATTTTCCAAAGACCATCTTTTCCACATACAAGTCGCCTGTGCAGTCATTCTTCAGGAGTTGGTGGCATGCCTGTTTCTCTGGCTTCTGTTCCAACCTTGTGTCCAAGATGAGACCCGTGTTCTGCACAGTCTCCTCTGAGTGTTCAGATAATCATCCACAGTGTGAACTCCTATGTGTGTGCTGTCGAAGGTCAGTCAGAACTATCATGTAGTTTTCTACATTGACAAAAACCACTGCAGTTTCCTCTGTGCTGTAATGAATTATGTTTCCATGACACATTCTTGTCTGCTTTTTGATAAAATCTCACCTGAAGATTGACAGACAGCACTTCAGGCAGTGGTACAGCACAGTTTCTTCCCAATTAATTCTTTATTTCTCACATAATTTATGTCCTGGAAAATGTCCTCAAACTAAATTATTACTTTTAAAATTTGTAGTGAAGCAGGAAGGAGCTTTATTTAAAATATATTCTTAGTTCAGGGAGGAAAAACAAAGTCTCATCTTCAAATTATCTTTAAAAAATCATAAGTAGATTTTAAAGGTTTCACTAGTTTAATTTTTTTCAAAGATCCTGTAATTTTTTTCAAAATCACAAGACTGGATAACAAATGTCTTCATCAGTACAATTCCAGCTCTGCCAGAAGTTTTGTTATTGGAAACCTTTGTCCAAGGAAGCTCATGACAATTTTTCATAAAATGAAAACATTGTTTTCTGTAATGCTTCTATCTGTTCTGTTACTTTAAGAAGACTTACAGCTAGAATATTAGTTTGAATTATTAGTCTGTTTCTATGAGATAATAAACTTTGATCTTTGAAAATAGTGAATGATGAAATTACTGTGCAGTGTCTCCCTAAGTATATGATAGGCTTTCATTATACACTGTAACCTTATTAACAAAAATTTCAAAGCCAGGACAGGTCCTACACTCTAGAAAAGCTTTCTTTTTAGGGATATATGTAATTAGATCCCTATGTGCAAATCCCATTTCCTGTGCAATAGGATACATAAGCCTTTTCTTAAATCTGTGGAATCTAAAATTCACAGGTAGGAATAATGGGGACTTGTTTTCTGGTCACCACTTTTTAAAGTAATTCCTAAAATTTTTTGGTCTGTGTTTCAAATATCAGACTAGTAGCTGTTGACCATATTCTATGAGATAATTTATTTCCATGTTACAAAAAACTAGGCTAAAAATGCTATTATAAATTCTAAATAATTCAAAAATATAGCATTTAAACATTTGAGGCTTCTGTAAATTATGCTAAGTTTGCAGGACTTTCCTGATGGGAGAGGCACCTGTAACGTTTTTTTTCCTACATGAAGATGAATTGTGTATCCTTTGAAGAATGGTAGGATCTGTACATGGCTGTCAGCTGCAGGAATGTTAACATTTTCCCTTGAATCCCAGCACAGGGTTACTGTCTCATATTGTGTTTTGCCAATAACATGGATTACTATAATACCACGACCATGTTTGATTGTGACATTGTAACAATCTCTCAATGAATTACGAGGATGAATCAGTCAAAATGAACCAGAGCTCTTAGTGCATAAAATAATACTAACTTAATTTTAAATGCTACAGTCACTTTAATTTTTTTCATATTTTATCTTTCTTTTAATATTTGGGATTTAATATTTGGGATTGCTTCTGTAACAAATTAATTATGGTTTGCTCCACAGTGCATACTGAAGTGTAACAAAGAACTAAGCTTAATACCCTAATAGAGCACAATCACATATAATATTTGTTTGTGTGGGTACAGCACCTGTATTTGCCAACTTTCTGCTTGAGTCCTTCACATTCAAATTATATCTGTACACGTGCAGCACTTACAGCCTTTATTCAAGCTGCTAGGTTATGCTTGAGAATTCAAGATTTTAGGATTCGACAGTTTATAGGACATGAGAGTACAGAACATAATTCCTTTTGATTAGCTACTTCCAGCAGTTGAGATGACAGTAGCTGAGATAAATGTGGGTGTCTTGGAGCTGACATCGTTCTGCTGGGGTTACCAGTGCTGGTATTATGATGCTAGAACAAAATATTTGGCAACAGCAGATACCTCACTTCCAGAGCAGGAGGTGGAATGAACAGCAACTCAAAACATTTGGCAGGAGTCATATATTCAATTTTCATTTCTCCAAGGAGTTATTTAAACAGAAGTGAAGGAATATAAACTATGTCTAGAAAATCTCAGTGCCCATGTAAAAGAACAAGAACACCTACTTGCAGTTAGTAATGTAATGAGCAGTGGTGCTCAACACTGCCATAACACATGCTCTGCTTGCACAATTTGGGTTTGTTACCCAAAAAAATAGTAGGTGTATTTTATGTCCTGCTATACTGTTTCATCTCCTTAATGTCTAAATGGAATATCAACACTTAGTGTACGTTAGAAAACAGGTGGCAGCAGGGGCAAGGATTTTTTGTTGTCACAGCTAGTCATGAGTGATTAAAAATATCTCAGATTTTAATACTACATTTTGTTAGGTGGCATAGGAAGAATTGTGTTAATCAACTGAGTCATTGGGTAGATTGAAATGTTCCTTAAACTTCACTGATTTTTGGAAATGTTACTTGAGTTAAGAAGAAGTCAAAGGAGTTTGGGGGAAGCGGCAAGCGAAGTTGCAGTAAATGCAGCAAAGTCCCCTCATACAACAAGCTGCTGCCCCTCCTGGCACTGTCCAGGCTAGCACACAACTCACGTTTTATCCTGCTTGAGCATGGTAGAGTGCACCCTGCTGCTTCTTCTGCTGCAGACCATAATACCAACAAGGGCAGCAAGGCAGCTGAAGCCATTCAACCAAACGCATCTCTTCTAACCTTTGCCAGAGGTGCCCCATGAACAGAATAGAATTGGGAAGAATAAGAAGAATGACAAAATCCTATTTAAACAATTTATTTCTGAAGTCTACAGCAATGCTATTATTCTTACACACCACTGATGGCATTAGCTACAAGGGATGAATGTAAAAATTGCTGTTCTTCTAAATGAGAGTAAGATTACTATAGATTGCATGAGAAAACAGCAATTTCATTGGACTTGTACAGTTCTATCTTTACTCATTTTAATATTCATTCTATTTAGTGTAATGCTTATGCCTAACATCTGCATTTCGTGATTTAAAACTAAAATATCTGAACAATTTCCTAACATAATATGTTACTGATAATATAATCGCTATTCAGAGGCATCGTCTGATACATAACTCAGTTAAAGTAGGAATCCTGTTATAAGAATAAAAAAATATTTCCTTCCATGTCCAATATGCTGTAAGTGTAAGGTAATTTTCATTCCTTGTGCTTATTAGAAAACAAATGAGGGGGTTTTTTTAATATATGTCAAGCTACAAGGAAATATTTATTATTCCTTTTTTTCACATATTGTCCAATGAAGCAACTACATATACCATAACATCACTGGTTTCTTAACCAGATTGTTACAGACAAGTTGCAGAAAGACAGGTTTAATTAATTTATCTTGAATTTCATATTTTCAAAAAGGAATGAAATGGCCCCTTTGCATAATTGTACTAATATGTTCTCCATGGAATCACATTCCATGATGTGAACAGAAATTCAATATTGGATTAAATAATTGTAATATCCTCATAGCTTGGTGGTAAACTCAGACTGAGGTGAAAGTATGCATTTAAGTACTGTTAGCTTCAGCAAATCAGGGTGAACCAGGCTAAATCTTAATCAGCTTTTTGGTTTATGATTTTCCGTATGTGGAAACAGTATTTCCTGAACAGCCTAATAATTTATGACCAGCTTAATTTATGAACAGCCTAATAATTTATGATTGTATTATGAATCAGCTTCATTTTCAAAGAAGCTAGGAAGAAAATGGAAAAGACAAGGCAAAAAAAAATCACATAGCAAATCCCCTTGCTAGTGAAAGTCTCAGAAATCACTTCCTTTTAAAAGCTTTTCTCTGGTATCTGCAATGTGGAAATAACTAGTATGGAAACTTTCTACATTTGATTGTCTAAACTTCTCTGCCAGGAAAGGGCTGTAACACCCTGAGAATTACTGCAGACCTCTAGGATTGAAGGACCCAAGGCCCCAGATGTTCTCTCTTCAGTCCTGCTGGTACAGAAGAAAAGCTTAGGTGGGAGCAGATGGATCTTGGTAGATAACATCTCGTTCAAGAGCTTGTGCCAACAGCAAGGATTTGGCTTCTAGGGCCATGAGATTCATTCTGAGCACTGAGGACTCCAGGGTAGAGAGATAGGATCCACCTGAGAAAGTGGGGCAAGAACATCCTTGTCAACAGTAAATATCCTTGTCAACATCCCTGTCAACATTCTGGCCAACGTGGTAACAAGATTCTTTTAAACCAGGAATTTGAGGGACAAGTGAGGAAGGAGCGATCAAAAGTTGAAAGCAAATTCTTCTGAGTTATGTGAAAAAGAGGAACCTCAGAAATGACAAAAACCAGCAAATGGATATATCTGCCTCAGGTATATGTACAGAAAGACACGGAATCTGGTAAATAGGCAGGAGGAACCAGAGCACCATGTGGGCTCTGTGTGGGCAGTCTTGTTAACACCTTTATTAATTATCTGCAGGAGCCAATGGTCAAATGGTCTGCAAATGCCACCAAATTGAGAGGATCAGTGGTAGAATCATAGACTCATTTCAGTTGGCAAAAACATCTAAGATCATCAAGTCCAACCATTAACTTAACACTGCCAAATTCACCACTAAACCACTTCCTTAAGTGCCACATCTACATGTCTTTTAAATACCTCCAGGGATGGTGATTCCACCACTTTCTTCTTTCAAGGCCTCTTGGTAACCCTTTTGCTTTTGTGAAGAAATTTTACCTAATATACAATTTATTTTTAAAAAAGTAACAAGATAAATAAGATATTTAGAAATAGAAATGTTTCTTCTCATCTTGCTTTTCATCTACATGCAATTCTGTATTGAATTTTTGGTGGTTTAATTCAGTGAAATTTACCGCAACTTCAGTGGATTAGGGCTATAGACATCTTTGAAATTATTTGTTAGTAATGAGATTATACCAGTCACCCCACAGCTCTGATGGGAGCACTTTGGAGATGAACACATTGGTGCTGACATTACACTAACATTCTCTTCCACAAAAAAATGTCATGCTGAATGCAGTCATGTGTCAAAGGTTATAAAGGCCTGACACACACAAAAAATGTGCCATTTGTTAAAACAAATTGCCATAGAATTTGAAAAAGATAATTAATGAGTATCAGGCTGTTACCCAAGAAATGTCCTTGCTTTATCCTGCAGAAAGGTTTTAGGAAGACAAGTAATGCTTAATACAAAACCATTACAACCATTCCATTATAGGAATTAGGTAGGATAACTGATCCAAAAATAGTGGATTACAAAAGTTGGTCTGTTTTCTGTCACTTTTTTTGTTACAGTTTACCTCCTGAGTTTTAACAAAACATTCCTCAGAAAATTCTCATTCTTTTAAGTTCCTCAACATCTTCATCAGAGCAATTATACCATAGGACATGACTGGTCACTAGTAGCCATGCAGTGCATTTCTCACAAGGTGAGAAACTTATTTAAATGCAAGAGTAAAACCGTATTCTCCTCTCTTCTTAACCTCACATTTTGAGTCCAATTTCAGGACATAAGAAAAATGAGTCTGTTTGTGTCTTTTGTGGACAGTATTCCACATCATAAAACATCATGAATTATTCAGTTAAACTGGCAGGATTTTGGCAAGACAGTCTAAATCCCAGCCAGGAGACAAGTTGATTTACTTCATGGTGCATTCTGGACACCTGTAGAATTATGATATTTGGTGTACTGAAAAAGCTTATCCTTTCTTATATGCAGAGTATAATATGGATACATAAAATTTTCCGTGTCCAAAATTCAAAGGGTTTTTTTTTTAACCTTCATTAAAAGTAAATACATAAGTTCCTGGCTGATTTCTTCTTATTTAATATTTAAGATCATAAAGCAACAAATTTTATTTGAAACCTATGTGATATTTCCTGTCTTGTCTGTAATGAATTAATTCTACAGATTATCAACTGAAAGAACATAAAAATCTTAAGCGTATCTCAGAAGAGAGAGTTTTCTTAGTAAAGCTTTTGTTTTGTTTGTTTCCCATCTTCAATTTTTCTTTACTCTGTCTTGCTGAAAGACACTGCCTTTATCTATCTTTATAAGATACTTAGTTGTAAGAGGTTTTGATCAAATCACCACTCTACATGCTACAGTTAAGAAGGGATGAAAGAAAACACTGAAGACACATATAAGAGCGTTAGAACAATCATTTGGACACAAGAACATGTTTCTGTGTAAATCTCTTTTTCTTTTAAGATGTCATATTTAAATATTAGAATAGTATGTATAATTGCTGAAATATTTATAATATTTCTATTCCTGTTCTGTGGTCTATTCCGAAGTTTAGAGGTAAGATAGAATAAAGAAATTAAAAGTAAATCAAAGCAAAGTCAGGCTGGTGAGGCAAATTTTACATGAGACAGAGCTATCCTTATAAGGTAGAATTGTCAGAGCAGATGTACATTGAACAATCTAGAGTTCTATGGATGACTTTTTTTCAAGTGTCCAAAAGCATTTCTATCACTATTATTGTTAAGTACTGCATTTAATAACATACTAATTATTTTTTCTAGCTGAATTGCAGAAAACTTGCTACCAAGATGATTCGAGACATGTATGATTTTATGAATATTTTTGCCTTTGTTTTCTTTTTCCTGTCAGATGTTATCCACAACTGGAAAACTGCTAAATACTTATGAAATCCAAATTTATTATATCTCTTTAGAGAACTTCCAGGTTTCATGAGTTTAACTCAACAAACAGAATGCAATTAACAAGATGGCTTATAATTAAAATAAACAATGCAATATTATGCAAGGAGTATAAAAAAGTACCTCTACTAGCTGGTGTGATGCTTGTTCACTGGATGACAAGCCACTGCTGCCTCCATTCTCCACAGGGCTGACCTTAAAAGACTGGGGAGATCAGAGAATCCAGAAAACAGATGGCTGACTGTTGCTCACACAGGCTCTGGAGAGATGGGTATAATATGGGTTACATGCAACATCTGCCTGCCAGCTTTAGACCTATCAGATAGGTACAACATACTGTACTGTGTGCCAGAAAGAGGATATTTTATGAAATGCAGTTAGCAATAGCATCTTGGACAGTAGGTATACACACACACACACACACATATATATATATATATATATATATATATATATGTTGTATAAATTCAGAGTTTATATTATCCCAAAGGAGCATATATGGTAGGTAGACTGTGTCCAACCGAGTGCAGAGTTGTGGGAGAAGACTTTCATGACTCCCCCCATTATTTATATTTCTTCATAAGGTCTGCATTGGTTTTAATTTTGACAAGGAGTCAGGGTAAGTGTCCATTCTTTCATACATAACTAACAGGTATGATGGTCATCTGGAACAGGCACAGCCTGTGTTTAGTTGTGTGACCTCTACTCTTTCTGAGACACACAGAGTAGCTGTCAGCACTAGCTTCAGGTACTGGAAGCCAGATAGCTGTGTCAATGTGAGCTTAATTTATCAAAAATATCAACATCAGGATCTTTGTTCTTAAGGTTTCCTGTAAATACCCTGTACAGCTGGGGTAGAACATCACATTCCACAGCATGGCCTTTGAAATAATAGTTACTTATGATTTCATATGTGCAGTCTGAGGAACACTTGAAGGAAGCTTGACTTCCAAAATATCTTGAATATTAGCTGTCTGAAGTTTATGACCAATGCCAGAAATTAAGGATCTGACAGCTGACCAGAGCAAGGTTCACATTCTGAAAGTGTAATTTTTATTTTCCATCTATATAGTTAAGCCTTGCACTACGCTGGTAACACTGATATTTCAGACACTGCAAAATAGATAACAGTTGTAAGTCTATCTCTTCATTATCTAAAAGCACATGAGTTCTAAACCAAGAATTTCTTTAATTTTAATCTTTTCCTCCCACATGTTAAGGAATACACCTGTCTGAAGTCCTTAGATGAGTTCAGTGTGTACATCTTTCTGTTAAAGTGCACCAATGCTCATCTATGCTGTTTAACCTGGAGTTAATATGAAGTAAAAATGTTCTTCATGGAGTCTAGGACTTCACTTTAAAAGCATTTTAGTTTCAAAAGATGTCTTTTTAAAAATTTTTAATGAAGTATAAGTCAGGAGTTAACTATTCGTATATCACATTAGAAGACAGAAGTTCCAGAGTAGGTAATAGCAAAGGGCACATTTTCAGTTAATCAGATCTTGATATTTTGATGCGTCCTCCCTACTAGAAAAGCTCATCTGTGCAAATTTGTTGGTTTTCATTTATATTATTAATTTTTTTTGAGCAAAAGTACTTTGCAACAGATGAGTACTGCATGCAACATGGATGTGACGCCTTAAGCAAATTTTTTGATTATCCATGCATAATATTTTCAAGCCTTATTTTGGATCTCACACATGTGACTGTCTTGCCCTTGACAGATCTGCTGCACACCTCAGATTTCATTTGCTTCATTGTTGTTTTGGATCTTCACTAATTAGGAAGATCAGAAATAACACTGTTTCTTAATGCTCAGGTTATTCACCAAGGTTGATCATAGTCTGCTCTCAGAAGTGAAACAATTTCACATCACCAGAAAATCATTTTCCTAGTTCTGCTAACAGCAAGTGTTTTGGGTTTTTTTTCCTTTCTTTTCTAATTTCAAAATCTTTTTTTAAAAAAATTAAACTTCTCATGTTAACAGAATTGGGTCCTGAAGTGTGAACAGAAAAAAAAAAATCCAAAAATGCCAGCATGGGGGAGAGTTGACAATTATCATCATATAATTCTAACAAGCTGATGTAATCACTAAATAACTGTGTGACATTGGCTGATGCTAACTATGTGTGTTGGCAAATGTTGGCATGTACAACTGTACAACTGATAAAAATGTTTCAACAGGAAGTGTTTGTAAAATGGCTTGAGAGTCTAAGGCACAAATTGAATATTTGCTAACAAAACATGTTAATGTCTTTCCCAGTTAGTTTTTGTAGTTCAAATATTTTTTTCTCCCAATCTTTGCAACAAATAATCTTTCAAAGCAGAGAGAGAGAACAAACTTCAGTGTGAGAGGTCTGTTTAAGGAATGTTGAGATTCAAAAAGCTTGATGTGTTTCACTTAGTTCTCTGTATTTTGACTGCATTTTTATATCAGAAGTCTGTCATAGAGAAAGAAGAAATGTCAATTTTTTATATTTTATGAGGGATTTGGTAAGAAATAGTCTTCAGAGATTTTTGGGGGTATTGTTTAGATTTGGGTTTGTCACATGTATAGAAAATTTACTCAAAATAATTCAAAGTCTTCTTCGGTTTTAGAATTTATCTTTTCGAACTACTAAGTCCTTCATCCCCTGAATTTATAAAGTTGTGTGAAAGATGAAACTGGTTTACATACAGATAAGTCAGATCTGAGTTCACAAATACTGCTTTATATCCAAACATTTCTGTCACGTGAACAGATGCATCTGAAGGTTTTCAGTCAGTCACCATATAAAGCACTGGCTTTTATAAATTACCTTAAGGTTGTGATGGGAAAAAATAGCACAGATTCTTTGAAATGCTGTGCAGCAACATTTGGATGTTGCATGACTGAAAATCCCCTGCTCTGCAACAGACCTAACAAAATATTTGCCAGTTAGGTTCTATTTCTATACAACAGTTTCTCTCAACATTTATTTCCATTACAATAATAGCTTGTTTCTCCACATTTTGAAAAAAAAGAATGAAGACATTTATCATTTATCTTTTTGAAATCTCAAATATATATCTGAGATTCTACTGGAGCCCCATTCACTATTTTTCAGGTTTTATATTTGAACTTTCTAGTGCTTGCCTTGAGCACACTCTAAATAGATTATAGCAATAACTAAAAAGCAGCAATAATCAATGTAATAGTAAGGAAAAAATAAAGTAAAATTCCCAGCAGTTTACTGTGTGAAATGCAACTTGCTGGTTTTTGTCTCCATACTCATAATGAGGTAGTCAACTACCTCTGAAGCAACTGTAGGTCAGGACAAGGCATTATAGGAGTGTATTTAAAATAATGAATTTTCTAAACATTAATTAACATTTAAATATTTTGAATGGTAAGCAATCATTAATTAATAGCAACTCCACTTATAACGATTGTATGTACAATACTCACCTGAAGATAAAAAAAATTCTTTTTCTCAAATGCCTGTCCTTTATGGAAGGGACTTTTTTCTCTTGATTTTTTTTTCCTCCTTTATTTTTTCCTGTCTGTTACTGGTTTGTGTGTAATTCCAAGAAATCTTCATATAGCCTTACATTTTTCATTCACAATAATTAATGGAGATTTGTAGTGTGTGTTTGCTTTTTTCTCATGCATTCCATGCAGCGGTGAACGGAATAGTTACAACCTCTCATAACAAATGACATCACTTTATTTTCAAACTTAGGTTACAGGAAATATATTTGGTTTATATTTTAAAAGTTTTATTATCCATTATATTATTATATATTATGTAGTATTTAAGGGAGAATGCTTGTTTATAGTTTTAAAATAAGTTCTGGTACTGAGAAGTACAAGAATACAACTTAGATGCAGTATTATTTATAAAGGCCTCTACTCATCCTTGAACTTCTTGATGCACTTTCATATTCTTCCACAATTACAGTAGGCAATACTTCGAGATAAAGTGTTTGCAATTGTCCAACTATTACCATTCATGCACTATTACAGAATTCATCTAATAGTACGGAATTTTTTGAATATTGCAGATAGCCCTTCTTATCATTTAGTCAACTTTCAACAATTTCTTTGTGCAGTCTGGTTTGTGAGGTAGCCTTGGATGATTCATGAAAATACAGATTGCCTAAGAGAAAATGAAAATGGAGCATGTAGACAATTTCCAGCCTATGCCTCATTGGCATGCTCTGAAAAGTAAGAGATACTTTTCTTAAGATATATCACAGTTAAAGCATTGTTTTCACAATATAATTATAACCACTGTCTCATAACATTCAAGGATACCACATATTATGTAAATCTTCTCATTTCTGTTATCTGTATGTACTCGCTAAGGCAGCAGTAAAGTTCTTTTGATTGCATCTTAGATATCCAAAATAGCATTCACACTAACTCACACAAATTTGTCACATTCACTGGAGGGATTTAGCTCTCAGATATTCTGTTAACTTGATACCTTTATATATGAACTATTTAATTTTGGCACTTTTAGGGTTTTTTAAAGTTTTTTTAATGTACAGCAACTAGAATATTTACTGTATGTAATCAGGCTACTGCTCACTGCTTTAGTTTTTTACCTTAACTACTGACACAAAACTCATAATTTAAAGGATTGAAACCAAAAGTTTGTTCACTAAAACTTAGATCATTATGTTGTACAAATCAGTGATGACTGTAATTTCCTTACTTCTGTGACACTAATTTTATATTCTCTAAAATGAACTTTAACTGTTGTCTTATGCTGCATAGCTATAAAACCTCATTTTTTTCAAAGATTATCCAGTTCTTTTAAAGGCCTTTGTTTTCCAGATTTTTGTTTTGCTGCCATGTGAGACTGAACTTAGCATGTGTTTGTGCCAGCTCATTTGACATTATTTTAGGAACAGTGGTCTCACATGCTTGAAAAAATTATAGTTCTGTTTTCCATAGTTTGTATAACTGTGCCAAAAAGGAAAGAAACATTGTGGTTTGCTGCTGCCAAGGTGTTTTTTGTCCTTTTTTTTGTTTAAAGTGAATTATTTCAATTTTTATGTCAAAGCTGCCACACAGCTTTTTAGTGGCACACCCAACAACATACTGAAGAGAAAATGAGGTTATTAATCTCCAGTGTCCACAGGTCCCTTGGCTCGAGAAGAATTACAGGCCAAAGTTCAGAGTATTAGGTGACCTGTTAGGAAGGAAATGTTTGGGGTTTTTCATTTTGATTAGGTCATCTCATTCTATTTTTTTCTTTTTATTTTTCTCTTTTTTGCTAAGTGTTCAAAATATGCCCAGCATTGCTGTGTTTGCAACTGCTTTTCTAAGCTAATTTTAGTCTCAAAAGTATAAATCCTTCCAATGAGACTACACTGCCAAATAGATGTCAGACATGGTTGGATTTTGGGGAGTTTGTTTCTTTATTTTGAGTATATAAAAGTCTATGTGTATTATACACACATCTTTTAGTTCTCAACCACAAAGATGGATCTTTGGTTTTGATTGTTTCTCACTTCATTAAACTTTCTGGTTTTGGACTGAAATTTTTCATTACAGCTCCTTGCTTGAGGCTAAATATGGTTTATCTGTTTCCAAGAAAGAGACTGGCGAAATAATACATTCTTCTCTGTTAAGCATGAGCCCAGGAATGGGTAGGGGATGGAAGAAACTCGTAGAAGCCAATTGAGAGAAGATGGGAACTAAGCAGAAAGGGCATATAGTGAAGAGCTAACAATTAATAAAAGTTTGGAATGCTGGGGATGGAAGGCAGACATTAATGGATCGACTCAGTGATCTTTGTGAGTCCCTTCCAACTCAGCATATTCTGTGATTCTGTGATCCTCTGATATGGGCTTAATTTGGAGAAAACAGGTAGAAGGATGATCCCATATAAACATATGATTTCCAAACATTATTGTTCTTTCTTTGCTAGTAAAAATCAGTGAAACTCTTTGGACAGTTTCTTGTCTACATCCAACTCTTCTGTCCATCTCCTATCTCTGTGTCTGTCCTGCTGGCTCTGTAGCAGGGATCTTTATAATAAGGGAAAAACAGGGCCAGAGCATCAGCTTGAGCCCTGACCTGCACTCATCCAGCCTTCTTATCAGCCTGGTCCCTGACACGTCTGTGGTCTGGGCCAGCCAGTGCTCCTTGAGACGATGCCTCAAGGAGTAAATGCCAGACACCATTCCTGAAGAAGCAGTGTGAACAACATAAAATAAAGTTTGGCTCCCTCCACAGTTTTCCATTACTATCTCAATATCTTTTCACCAACAAATACTCCCATGTGCTGCCACGTCTTATCCTGGACTATGGCAGAGAAGTAATTACATACTATAAAAAAATACCACTGTTAGCAGCTGCAGTCCACTCTGCGATTATTTCAGACACTTCAAACCAGAAAATGAAACCAACAAACAAAAATTCCCTGCATCAGTAGTTGTCTGACATGAATTCTCCTAATTAGTGGAAAAGGTGGCAAACTCCAAAAGAAGCATTAAAAATGGTAAATACCAACAATCTGCACTTAGAAGTTACTGGAGGATTCTGAGAGTCCTTCCTTCCTGCTGATTTCTGTTCAGAAGAAGGCTTTTAAAATTTTGTCTTTTCTCTTTACCAGGCTTTATAATGCATCTCCTAATTGTTTATTATAGTTGTGACTGCGGTGCTCATGATAGTATGCCTCTTTCCACTGACATACCTCAGAAACTTCCATCCTTCTCTACTTTAAAATGCTGTAAACAAAATTCCTTAGAGGCCAACCTCTGTTCAGATGACTTAAAAACCCAGTCCTATTGTAGGGAAGCAAATGAGAATTTCTGTAGCTTTTTTTCTTTTTTTTTTTTCCTTTTTTCCCTTTTTTTCTTTTTTTGCCCCCATTTTTTCTTTTCTTTTTTTTTTTCTTTTAAGGAAAAAGCATGGCTCTGAAAGTTTCTAAATTTGAAGATTATATCCTTGTCCAACTGAAATTACTTAAAATTTTGAATTTTTTTCATTACTAGAATTTAATGTTTCAAATTTATGTGATATATGATGGGTTTTTATTTTTTTGTCCATCAAAACTTCTCAAAATACTGGAATTCATGTCTTCACCTGATGCATATTACTGAAGTGGCAGTCCACTGTTTTTATGTGTTTTTCTATGATTAATAGAAAAACTAAGCAATGTTAAGAATACTGGATATGTTTATAACTAAAACTTCTGAAATTCCTGAGTGTGATATGTCTTTCATCTGCTTCAGCTTCTGGTAAGGAATAAAGTTCTCTAAAATAATTGCTGAATTAGAATGTGAAAGATATTTCCTGTATTCTTTTATGTTCTAATTGCAACTTGTTAGCAATTTACACATTTATATATGCTTGTATATGTTTATGTATGCTTTATCCAAAACACTGATTTCACCTAGAGGGAGTACCTCTAGTACCTCTGAAGAAATAAAAGTTCCACCTGAGTACATTATTGGTTTAACAGTTAGGCAGCATCTTCCCTAAGCCTGAATAGGTCATTAGAAAAGTGTAGTTTTGGTGAGGATTTTTTTAATGGAGTATTTGCTGGAGACATAAAATGTATTTTGAAGTGTCCTACACTTTAAAACTCTACTGGATGCAGAAACCGGTCGTTCTGCACTTCTTTGATATCAAAATACTCCTGTGCTATAAGCAGATTATTTTAATTATAAATCACATTTTATTATTTCTTTAGCAGTCATTTTATCATACGTTCAACAACTGCTACTATAGTGCAGTAGTGGAAAGTTTTTAGTTGACCATGTTCAGAAGAAACAAAATAGGTTTCTTATGTGTCAGGGTAAAGACAAAAACTGTAACTACTAGTCTTGTAACTACACTCTTTATTTTGATGTGTTTATTGAGTGTCAGTGTCTTCAACATTGATACTATTCTCAATTTTTGTATTTGCTCTATGTCACTGATGTATATTTATATTACAAATATTACTTGACTAGAAATGTTCTTCACTGCTTGTACCCTGAACTGAAGTCTACTTCTCATTTAGTTGTATTCTTTTAAATTCTTGCATAGCCTACAAAAGTAACCTAATTCTTGCAGTTAGCAATGCAGAGTTGAAATCAGAAACTTGGATCCTTGCCTCTTAAAAAAAAATTCCCTAATATTTAAGATCTACTAATCAGGTTATCAGAAGGGGCATATTAAGGACTGTGATGTGGCATCACCTTGTTTTCATGATTAACTTGCCTCACCAGGTTTTCAAGGAGATTCTGCTTCAGATGAGGTCTAAAGCATTAACTTTAATGGATTAATCAAGATGAGAGAGAGAGAGTGATGTGTCCAAATGTGCATTGATTCATCTCAAAAACTGTTAAAAATGAGAATGCTACCAAATGCCCAGCAGTTGTAGATTTATCAGTATATAAAACCTGAGAGACCAATTCATTCAAAATTGTCAGATTAGCGGATCAGATGCCATTTTCAAACCCAATTAGATGTGTTCCTCAAACAAGGAGAAAGTCATTTCTCTAAGGGCAGATTTTATCAAGTGCTTCTCAATAGTTTCTGGATTAATACTAAGTAATAAGTAGATTTATCACATTATTAACTTACTAATACCATATCAAACAAGCATCACTCTCCTTTGCCCTACTGTAATAGCTACATTTCTGATGTCATGCTTATTTCTTTTTAACTTTTAATTAAAATTCCAGACATAAAGACAAGAAAGTGCTTTGGGCTTGTTAAGTTGTATTTTTATTTTAGTTTTAACATCAATGTTCTTGTCTTTTTTTTTTTTTTAAATATATCTTTTCTCTAATGAGAAGCAGCTGAGGTAACTGGGGTTGTTTAGCCTGGAGAAAAGTGAGATCTCACTGTTCTCTCCAACTACCTGAAAGGAGATTGTAATCCAGTGGGGATCAGCCTCTTCTCCCAAG
This sequence comes from Brachypodius melanocephalos, assembly GCA_013398615.1. NCBI lineage: Eukaryota > Metazoa > Chordata > Aves > Passeriformes > Pycnonotidae > Brachypodius > Brachypodius melanocephalos. Next base: position 2,655,749 of record VZSR01001299.1, on the reverse strand, counting down.
TAACAAGTGATAGGACAGGAGAAATTGCTCTCAAGTTGCACCAGGGAGGCTTATTTTAAATATGAGGAAAAATTTCTTCACAGAAAGGGTTGTCAAGCACCAAAACAAGGAAGTGGTGTAGTAAGCATCCCTGGAGGCATTTAAGAGACATGTAGTTGTGACATTTAGGGACATGGCTTGGTGGTGGACTTGGTTAATGTTGGACTCAATGATCTTAAAGGTCTTTCCCAATCTAAAAGCTTTGATGATTCTACGTTTCTATGGTCCTGTCTGTGTTTGCACTTTTGAATGTCTGTTTTTGCTTTTCTGCAGGCAGGTGGCTACCTTTCACTGCTTGTCAGATCCTTTCTTGAAACACAAGCTCGGAGTCAGCCTGTTCTAGGAAGATACATATTTTGGCATAAAATCTTGCGTAGTTTCCTAAGGGATAGGATGGGTGGAAAGACTATTTCTTTCATAGCTCTCATATGAGGCAGAGTACTGCGGTTTCACTGCCTAGTCTTTGATCCTAATGTGATTTTGGTATCTGAAAAGAGAGGCTTCTGGGAATCAGGAACTCTAGTGTTATTCCAGTGTTGATGCTGTTATTCCAAAACTGCATAGGGCTGCATGGCTTCGGAAGAACCTCTACTAAGGCTTACAATATCACTTGTTTGGATTTATCCCAGTGAGGCTTTAGGTTACTCTTAAGGCACTTTGTCTCTCTTTTTTTTTTTTTTTTTTTTTTTTTTTTTTTTTTTTTTTTTTTTTTTTTTTTTTTTTTTTTTTTCTGAAGTGTAAACTTTCCTCTGAGACTTTCAGTTGTAAAGATTATACATCATTATCCTTATTAAGAAACCAACAGGGAACCTGCTAGAAAACAAGCTCAAATGAATGAATTATCATAATTATTATTTTATGCTTGAAGAGTGTGTTACCCCCCCATCTCTTTAGAAAACAGCAGTTGGCTTGTGTTTGCCTTGTCTGTTTATTTTTCTTAAGAAGCTATACAGAATTGTAAGTCATTTTGTTCTCTGTAGAACAACACTGTAAATCTCTATGTCTTATACTTAAGTCTGAGTCTCATTTCCTTGCATCAGTCTTATTTTTAATGTACAACATCTTAATGCCTGGTGCTACAACCACATGATTTATTTGTGAGAGTTTGCTGCAGTGTAGGATTTTATTAACTATACTAATAGAAGCCCATCACCTTTACCTTTGCTGTGGGAGGTGCAAGAGCTTAATTCTCTCTGACTCAAACAGTACTAATCTGCAAACTCAACTAAGCCAGGAAATGTTATTTGTCATTCCTCTGTATAAACTGAGACTGATATATATATATATAAATATTTTACTATGAAAATACTTTACAAGGGGATTATATATTTTCTTTTTTCTATTTTTCTGAGGGATCTAAAAGTATGTTATGTTATACAGCATTTATGACTTTGCTTTGTTATTCATTACCCTGATGTTAAGTGTAATAATAACCTAAAGGTCAATAAATAAAAATCTTTCACCTATTCTTGATTAGCCAATGACAATTCTGTCCTTTTAAAGGCTTTTCCAATATGGTGAGAGTGGAAACGTCAATTTGTATACTTTTTTTTTAATTGATATTCTATAAAGCTGAATATGGACAAGTTACAAATAGAACTATACATGTTTGTAAGTGTAATTAATTTTCAAAGAGAAAGCAGAGTATGCAGAAAAGGAAAGAAGGGAAGGAAACCAGACTAATACTGTATGAAAACCACATTAGTTTTGGACACATAATTTCTCACCAGGTATACAGTCAAGATTTCTTTTATGTCTTAATTCCAATTTTCCTTTTGACTATAAATGTGACAGATTCTTTGCTGACTCTGTGGTCTCTTGTGATGGGCTGCTGGCTCACTTATGAGCTGCCTTACTTCACTTGGTTCACCCTGCAGGGCTCCTGTTCACCTTTGCTTTCATAGGATGTTATCCCAGAGAATTGATTGGAGTAAACAGAAGAGTCTGCTTTCAGAGAACTGGGTGGGGGGAGGGGAAGCATTTCTCACAGCATATTAGAATAGTGAGGAATTGTCAAAAGGAGGTGGCCATAAATGCACAGTTCAGATAACCTCAGTTACTCATGTGAATGACAATTGAGTAGCAGTATTGAATTGTCTTTTTGTGGAAGTTACACTTCTACCTTATTACTAGAGTGCTATGTTTATTTTATTGACGTATACATTTTGCAAGTCTGCATTTATTTGTGCATTGATATTTTGACTAATCCATATTAATGAAATTATATAGAGAAAACTGTAACTTAATTACACTGTAAGCAGGAGTGGCACGTTGCAAAGTCATCTTAATGTACTTGCACTTCCCTGGAGACTATTGGCAACATGTGTTAATCTACTCACCATTGTATTAGAAGTGATTAGCAAAAGCAGCAAAAAGCCAAGACCTCCCTCCTATCAGTCACACAGCTGTAAGAATGTATTGCATTTTACTTTACATTGGGAAGGAATTTGAAGTAGATGTTTATGATACATAGATAATGGAAGAATAAAACCCTTATTGTGTGTGTTCAAAAACATAGCCATGCTTTTTTTTTTCTTTGAAAATTTCATTATTTGGAAGTCAGAAATTCAGAATAAAACTAGTTAGAACTACTGAACACATCCTTCAGTTTTCCAAAACACACCTTCAAAGAATGGCAGAGGTAACAAAATGCTTGTTCTTCCTTTAGCACTGGAAAAACCCGGTTCAAATAACAGTTGTGGTCAAGAAATTAAAATTATTCTACTACTTCTCTTGAATATAATACATCATCATGTGAAGTTAAGAGTAGTTTAAATGTCTATTATTATATTTGCATTTGAGCATGTATTTCATCAGAATACAGGCTTTCCAGTTTGATAGTACATTCCCAATCTGATCATTGCATTGCAAAGACATGGATGAGAAAAAACATAGAAGCAAGAACGTGTGTACAAAGACATAGAAAAATCTTTGTGCTTTCCAGCATATGCTATGGTTCTAGGAGTAACTTCAAATGCAATTGAAACTGATAAAAACTGGGAAATTTGCTATTCTCCTACTTGAATTACAGGAATTGGATGATGTTTATTCTCTTTCTCTCTCTCTCTCTCTCATTTTGCCTTTTTTTTTTTTTTTTTTTTTTTTTGAGGGGGTGGGGATAAGGCTTGGGAATTGTAACCTAAAAGAGAGAGAGCAAAAGAAATCCTGTTTACAAAGAGGAAATTACAGCCTGTGGTTTATGAACCTCATTGATTAACAATCATCCTGTAATACTAAAAGTTACACTTGAGAACAGTTTTAATATTTTGACGTGGTAGAGTTTTGAGGAGATTTTGATTGGTGGTGGGAGTGTATGTTTTTGTCAAAAGAACAAGGGGAAAAAAGTCTCAAATTATAGGCTATCTAGCAAATTATAGTCCATCCATCACATAATATGCTATATTGTCATGTGTTCATTCTAGAAGAAAAGGATTTTTTTAAAAAAATCCTTGTTCTACTATTTTCTGTTTATAAATTTATTCCTTGATCTGGCCCCTTTTATGCTTTTAATCCCTTTTAATCGTTTCTGTAAAGTGCTGTCTTCAAAGTGATTCTGAGGGTAAATCAAGGTAAGTGAACTGAAGAGGATGCTTAGGATGGCATTCAGCTTGCATAGAAGTGAGTGTGCATGTGAGTCTAAATTAAATACTCGTTATACAAGCAGAACACGCTGTTTTGAGTTGCTAGAAATAATCATGAGGACTGGGAATGTTATTCATTCCAGAACAGTTACAGTGTTTTAGTGTACAGAAATGCATATTTTCTCTCTTTTTGAGGAAGTTGGAGATTTTCTGAGACTGAATACACCTACAGCTTTTAGTTCTATTACCTATTGTGGGCAGGAGTTCTTGTGATAAGTATAGTTTAGAGAAGACAGGTATTTAATTGGTTCAGAAATCTATTCTCAGCTTATGGTACGGGTGGGCTTCCTGAGAAATAAGGAAGATGGTAGGAGCAACCACTTATGCTTCTTTTCTATAAACTACATTGTTTCTGTGTGAGATTTTTGAAAAGCTTTCATCCTTTTTATCTCTGTTAGATGGCACAGTTGTAGCCTTCTGGTCTTTTTGGTAATATTTAACATAGAAACCCTTTGAGAAGTGGCAGAAAAAAAAAGTGCGGTCTGATCTTTGCTTCATCAGTATGTACCAAGTCTGGTGAGAAAGAGTTGGTTGTGCAATGTCCTTTAAGAAATCCTGAAGAACCTGATTCTAGAACAGCTGCAAGGACTCTACCAGTGTAAATCCATACCAGTCAGTCCCTATTAGGATTGTCATTACATCCTGTTTGTTGTTAAATGAAAAAATGCTGTTTAAATACCTAAAAGGCTGACACAAGACATTTGATATTTTTAGGGCTCCTGGCCAGTTTATGCCTTATGCAAGTCAAGATTGGATTTGTCACAATTGTCCTTGCTCAGCTTTTGCTCATTTGCAAAATATAGCAATGTTAACTGTAAAAGCTGCTCCTTGTTTGTGTTTGCAAGGAAAATGCAGCACTTTGTCTTCCTTAGGAAACACAGGTAAAAGGATATGAAAGCCATCAAGGAGGTGAAACAAAGCAAGGAATACACTGTTCAAAAATATGCATAAATAATTTCTGACCTTAAGAGTGGATGTGAACAATACAGAGGTTTTAATTTTCAGTCAATTACTCTGTTACAGTGTTCTGTAAGGCTAAGAAAGTATCTAATTTAGAAAAAAAAAAAAAAACCAAACAAACCAAACAAAAAAAATTTGGTTTTAAAGTAATTTATTTTTATATGTTATTGTTATTTTAATTGCCTAGTAAGAGCTGGAAGTCAAAGTCTCCCTGTGTTGGTCATTAGTACAACTTTATGCTAATAGGAGTCACATTTTCACCTGAGAAGGACAGTCCGTACTATAAATAATAGTTTGAGAGCTGGAGATCAAAGTGAATAGATCTTTTGTTCACTTCTAACCTTATCTTTATTTCATCTGTTGTTTGGCACTTTCATGTGCACTGTTCAACTCATTTTCAAAGCTCTAGATCATGGAATGTACCAAAGGCAAAAATACAAATACACCTAGTGTCAGGTTTTGATATGGATCCACTAATGCTCTTTTTTTTTTTTTTAATAAAATACCATTATCTGAGTCAACAGGAAGCATTGTTTAGTGTTATAGAGACATTCTTCGTTGCTAGACAAGTCAACCTTCAATGGCTCAATTAACAATGTTTAGATCTCTTCTTTTTGTACAACTCAAGTATTAATAAGTATTCACATATTCATCGTTCGACTCTTCATTTTGTTTATGTTAAAAGTAATAAGTGGTCCTAGATGCAGAGAGATCTGTCTGTCTCAAATCTGTGTATATAATTTGAAAACCTGAAAACTTATTTTTAAACTGCACTTCCTCTTTAGGAGCTGCTTATTTTAATAATTTTGAAATATGATAAACCATAACTATGGGATCTAAAATTTTCAAGGGCTGTACAATATTTTATATCAAATGAGAATCTGAAGACATCAATAAGCTAAATATTTTCTTTCAGTTCATAAGAACACCAATACAACATTAACTCTTTTTCATTAGTCTGACAAATCTGTTCCATCACTTTATTTCTCAGATATTCCAGAATACAAAATGGAGACCTGACATGTGAGTTGAAATGTCTTTTCAAACTACTTTGATGACCTTGGACAGGTGGACTTGGATTTATCTTCCTGAATTCAGATGACTGCATCTAAGCTAACCATCCTAAACTCCCTCTACTCATTGGAGAGAAATAGGCACCACTGGGCTTGGTTCATCTAAATTGCTTTAGACAGCCACTTTTAGATGAGATAAATATCTGAAGTTGCACAGGATATATTCCATTCCCTTTGTTACATTGCTCTTCTGGGAAATGAAGAAGACGGTGCTGTTCTGTAGCTGCCATACTGACATAAAAGGAAGGATAAATAATAGTAAAAGGTGATGAAACTGGATAGTCCATCAACCCAAAGATTCTGATTTATCTACCCCCATAAATGTGCAGCAATGTGCACAATGAGTCAAACGAGAGAACATACAGAAATGGGATGAGTAATACATGACTGTGGATATGAGATTGATCTGAAGTGCTGATGCACTCCATGAAGCATAGCAGGATGGGAAAGGTGAAAACTAGCACAAGACAGGATCATCTCACCAAATGAAGATTATCTTGAATTAAGGAGATATTTTTTTTCATATGCATATACTACATGCAATCTTATTGCTGTTACCTGCATGTGCTTAAACAAACCAGGTCACAAAGCTTTTGCTATAGTAAAACTGCAGGGTACCAAAATTTTCTGTCACTCAGGTAAGGCCTAACAAAGTGAGAGGAATGAAAAGAATAAGAAAAGATGAAATGTTTTTCTCCTTCCTTCTTTTTTCTCTACAAACTGAAAAATAAAGGGAGTGCTTAGTTAAGGTTGCTAAAACTGCCTTCTTGACATTGATTGACTGACTCTATTGTAGCTGCTTGGTTATATTATATTTCAAGACTAAAACTGAATCTTCTCTGGAGAGTATGTGAATTAGGTCTGTATAGGTAGCAAGCCAAGGATTAAAATTTAATAGATATTATATTATGTCCTATAGAAACGAAAATGTTTCTCCAGATGCACTTGAAGATAAATGACTAGTAAAAGGGTCTTTTTTACTGTTGTTAGGAAATTCAGAAAATAGTTTATCAGTTCTTTTCTTCCCTAAGAGTGTGAGTGGGAAAAAAATTCAGTAACATGCAAGCAAAGTGTGAGATTAGCAGAAATGGAAACTGGAATACTCTTGGGGGGGTGGGGCATAGAAATTGCCAAAAGCCTAAAATCAAATAGTTCCTCAGCCTTTGTCAATAGGAAGTTTCTCATTGAATCCTATGAAACCAAGCTTTTGTATCTTGTTTTCTCAGGGAATAATCACTGTCAGTTTATTTCATTTGTTGTCATATTCCAGTAGAATTTGTTTTGAACTCAGTATCATTTGAGCTAACACTGTTCCTTTTTTTTCGTATCCAACAACATTGTAATAAATACTGTATTTGGATCCTTTAAGGTCTGTGTTGATGACATTATTCATACTACATGAATTTAAATAATCAGATTTTGTGCTGTTATTAGCGTTAAAATATTTTGATTTTTTTTTCCCAAGTTACAAAATTCTCAGCAGGATTTAGGAAACAGCATACCCATAAAATTCTTTACTGCTATCCCACATGAAGATGTGATTTACTTCATTCCATCAAAAATTATATTTTTACTCTAAGAGGGTATAAAATACAATGTTCTGATGGTATTTCCCTTCAGTATTATATCTAGCAGCCTTTTAGGATAATTTCATAAGTTATACAGTTCCTGCAGTGAGTGTGATTATTCACTCATCATACTGTTCACTGTTCACTTAAGCAAATAGCCTCTAGTCATCATTTTGAGAGTAGATGTGAAGAAGATTGCATTTCCATAATTAAAAATAAAAATCAAATCCCTCTTCTGTCTTCATTTTTAAATTGCTGCTGTCAAACTGTACAAATTTACCAGAGAAAAATGATTGAAATACTTTAAAAAATCATTCATAATACTTAGTCTTGGATGAATAATAAAAAAGGTAGAACATTACAAATTGCTATTTCCTCATTCTAATTAGATTATACAAATCCTCAATGCTTTACATGAGTATGTTATGGCAATCATAAATCCCATGCATTTTACCCTACTAAGCATATGGGATTGCTAATAGGTAGCTGAACCATCAATATAATCATGCAATTTAATCTTTAAAATTAATATATTTTCATGGTAGCAACTTTAAAAAATAATAATCATCAGGGCTATGCTCATTTAAATTAAACTAGCTTCCAGTATTTGTCTTGTCTTCTGTTAAGATGGAGCCTGAATATTTGGTAATGCTTTTTTTTTATTGGATCCACTTGTTGCTGTGTTGTAGATTGAAAATGCTTTTTCTTTGCATATTTTATTTTACTCATGATATTTTCTTTGACTTCCAATTAACATTTATGCAACATTTCAGGACTCACTGATATGTCCTTTTAAAACAATTGCAAGTTTAATAGGGCACAGAGCTGACATTTGTCTACAGATCAAACAAATTTCACAGGCAGAATTTTGATTTGAAATTGTATAGTCTGAATACAATCATCTTGTCTATCTCCACGGTTTAGCTTTAGGAATTCTGTGTCAGAGACAGGAAACTTCTGATACATGTCTGTAAGTGTATTTATAGATGATGCAGCTTTAGGAACTACATGTATACTTGATGATGTTTTCTTGAACAGAAAGATATCATGAGTATTATCTCTAAAGAAATGGGTAATATTTCTTAAAGTAGCTATGCTAAGGTTAGTAAAGATGTAGCCATTTAAGCCAGCTGCAATTCTGGCCAATAAGGATAACAAGCAATCTTTTCTTTTGTGCTTTATTGCTTTAGTGAACAGTGAAGCATCCAGCACTAGGATTTAGTATTGACTATAGCAGCAGTGGCCTCATGACTGATGATATGGTTGCCCCCTCATCTATAAGTGGTGTTCCATGCTTAGACTTTCAACTGTTGGCACCTTTAAAATTTAAAACCTAGGTTTGAAGTGTATAAATTTAATATTAGAGTCTACAACTTCTACTTTATTCCATTATAATTATCATAAAGACACTTTACATTTTTAATGTAAGGCAGAATTTTATATATTCTTTTTTTTCTCTATTTTAAATAAGAATTGTGTCTGAAATTAATACCATAAAAATGAAAAAAAAAAACCACATCAAGATTTCTGCAGCACATCTACAAATGTGCCATTTAATTTTCTTATCTCCTTTAATTGTTGATATGGTATAATATAAATTTCCATGAAAAGGCTGTAATATATAGATAATGACATACTCAAAGTACAAATCTCACAGGCATTTGAAGCAAAGTTAACAATTAGTTTTAGGAGTCCAGTCTCAAAGATCTCCCTCCAACTGGGGACCCAACTGCAAATGCTTTGCCCACTGAGTAGGCACTGAGTAGGCACATGCTCTGAAGAAAGTTATTTCAGTGGATTGAATCCTGTGATTTCCTTCCTAGTAGGCAGGGTGACATTCAGGGTGTCTGTCTGTGGGCATTTATTTACTCAAGTCTCATATAAAGCTACATTCAATGAATACAAAAATCGTTCTTAACTGAATGGTGTTATTGGGCATTCCAGTGCTATTTCTGTGTAATCACATAGGCAAAACCAGAAATAAGAACGCAGATGCAGGAAATAAGTAATAATGGCCTAATTATTTTAGTATGCTGATATCAATAATTTCCCTGGATATTCTCATGACAAGGTTGTACTATTGATAAACCACTCTTGAGATGAAAGCTTGTGTTCATTCCAAAGCCTTTGGATTCATTAGTAATATATGATCACTATTAAATTACTCTTGTTTTGAGTGACATATTTGAAAACAGTGTCAAAATCTAGGAAGAGATAGGGCTGTAAATCTACTCAAATTGTTCATGCACTTTCTGTCTACATTGGTAAGCAATGATTAGTAAATGAAAACTAACAAAAACAACAACGACAACAACAACAACAAAAAAAAACAAAAAACAAAAAAAAAAAAAACAACAAAAAAAACAACAAAAAACCAATATACAACCCCCTCTCAAAAAAACCCCTGAAAACCACCAATAAATAAATAAAACCTCAGAGAAATGCAAATTAATATTTTATCTGTCTGACAAAAATAATTTTTATGTTTAAATGCAATACAGTCAGTGACACCTGTACTACAAAGCGTTTGCCCCTTCCCAAAAAAGAATATCCTTCCTGTAGGTAAAGTTCAAGCTGAACAAAAAGGGTTTCAACAAATATGTATTGATTCTTTTTCATCTATCTGCCTGTATTTTGGTTTATCTTCCTATTTATGCACACACACATGAACATAAATAAGCATGGAGAAGGAGAAAAAGAAAGGATTTTATTTTCTTAGTCAGAGCACATATATTTCACTTCTGCAACTTCTTTAAACTTCCAGTTTCATCTTTAGTTTTATTGTATCAATGCAGGTTCTCCATCTTCAACTATAAAGCCCCGTGTAATTAAATGGGAGCAGAGGACTTCCAAAGAAAAGCTCTTTTATGGCAACTCTAATCCAGTGGACTTTCCAGCTCAGGTGATTTCTCCTCTGAGTCTGTTTGCTGCCATTCCCATTTGCAGGTCCCACTTGTGGCAGGCTGGCATGTGTTGCAGAGGTGTTCGTGCAGGCACACAGAGGTGAGAGCGTGTGCACACCCCCACACACACCATAAGGCAGGACCAGCCACATGGACAACAGAGCAGAGCGTGTCCAGGTGACACCCTCCAAACAGCCACAGGGCTCTCTCGTCCAGCTGATGAGCATAAGGGCTTGCTGCTGGTCACACAGTGGCACAGACGACACACAGGCACACAGTGGTCTCTGGAACTGGCTCCACACATGTGATCTGTTCAAGAGCCAGACCTAGATCCCTTTTGATCCAGTTGCTGGCCTTGGTATTCCTGTCCTACATCCATATCCAAACTTAGTACCTCTAACCCATTACCTAGGTAATCTTGATCTTTTATGGCATTACTTGACATTGGTTTGTAGTGCTCATTTCTCCACGAAAGGTCTCCAGTTCTGCCCTTCACAGTACAGGTGCAGTTTGGTTCTCACAGGACTCCCCTCATCACCACCACTCTGTCTTTTTTGTCGCCTTCTTATGCTGTTCTTTACCAGCTCCAACAGCTCCTTGTGCTGTGTTCAGGAATTTCTTGTGGCTGACTGAGTCAGCCACATCTCAGGCCAGGGCATGTGTGTGTGTGTGTACAGATCATGTATGCAGTCTGTATGTTGTGTGATTGACTTGGGTGCTGCCTTGGGAACTGCCCCTCTTCTTCTACACTGGGGCATTGTAGAGTGGTGTCTTACAGGTTATTCCACTGTTATTTCTGTCATCAGTATTAGGATCCTGCTTTTTTACTGATTCATTTCATTTTTTGATGTCAGAGCACTCCTTTCTTTTCCCTTTTTAAGCAGTTTCTCTGCTTTGCTTACTCTCAACTCCAATCATCTTGTAGCTTGGTCCCAGCCAACTGACAACTGTCAGCAATTATGAAATCAGTGAGAATATGCTTGCCAAAGCTGAAATTTATTGAGGACGCTCTGCACTCTTCCTGCAATATATGCTAACCTACCACTATCCCAAATTCCTCCTACACAGAAAATATTCAAAGGATTAGGACCACTTGTACAATTTCTACATGACTGCTTTCCTGTTCATGACTTTCTTTCCTGTAAAGGGGCATAGTTAGGAAAAAGGAGCCATTGCTGGTGGTGGTTTTAGTCAGCCTGACACTTCGGCAAGGAGACATAAATTTTAACACCTTGAGTCCTTTCTAATCTATTTTGAAGTCCAACTCAGTAAACAAGTACTCTTGAAAGGAGATGTAAATACTAAAAATACCTAAATTCACCTTTTTGTGAGCACTTCTGGGTCCAATGCCTTCATTCCAGGCAGGTTTTGCTTTTTGATGAAAAGCTTTTTAGAAGTTAAACATACATTTTAGCACTTTCAGGTGCACTGAGATAGTGCTACTTGAATATGGAGCTAGGGGGATATTTCAGACAAACCCTGTGCTTTGGTTATTCTGTCATTAAAAATACTTTGTAAAGCTTCTTGCTTCTCTTTCACAGGACTTAAATAAGGTGGATTTAAGCAACTATTAAGTATTTTAATATCTACAAAGTTATTTACAGTGGTTAAGAACAGTATTACAGCTGTATACAGAATTCAGAATAAATATTTGTTACATTAGTGTCTACACAAAGACACTCTGGTACTTAGAATCAGAAGAGCTTTGATTCTTTCAAAGATCACTTTGTAAGGTATTGCCTGAGGGAGAACAGTAAAGCTGTAAACAAATTCTATGCAATCAAATATATATGCATTTTTGACTGCATTCTACATGTTTTCAGTTAATCCAAATCACAGTTTATATTGTTTTAAAAAATTTCTTACAGGCATTAAGTCCACTATGAGATTTCAGGGGTTTAGAGAAAAGTTTAGAATGCCTTTTTGATCTTTTGAGGTATTCCATGAAGAGGAGACAGAGCATGCATTATTACAAAAATACTTTCATGGAAAATGAGAAACTCACAGATAATCCGACACTGTCAAAACATGTTGCATTTATTTATTTATTTATTTATTCAAGGGCTGTGAAAAGTTAAAATATTGCCTAAGATCGACTTTGCCTGGAGATACTACTTCTAAGACCTATCATGTTAACCCTAACACTGTGTCATACCTTTTGTAAATCTTACTGTGAAGAAACAAATAACCATCCACCCTGAGGAAGCTGAAAATCAGCGAGAGGAATTTTGTGTTTACCTCCAGTGTTACCTCCAACTTTCCTGGCTGGAAAAGTAAAACATAATAATTTCTGCCATCCATAAGTTTAGATAATTTCAAAATAATGACAAGATTAAAATAGCTACTGAAAGCCACATAAACATCCAGCTGGCTATGGACATTTGGCAAGGTAAAGGAGAATGGCTGAAATGAAAATTATTTCTTAAGGTTTTTTAATAAATATGCATATGCTCTCATAATGGCCTTACTGACTCAGAATGGGTCATGGGAGATGGTCAGAGTTTGAGATCCCACAAGTGAGATCCTATATATTTTATGTATGTGCCTATGTATAGTAAATGACCAAAAAATAGATGGCAAGTTGGAAGGCAAGAGTCCAACGTAAATTATTTTAATCAGCTTTATTTTCTGTCTGTTATTCGCGTTTGTTTTTTTTAAGCCACTCTTGCATTTACAGTCAGATCTCCATCTTTATTATACCTTCATTAACCTTTTAAATCTCCTGTCTGTGTACAGGAGCCTTTCTTTAGTTTAATTATCTATTTAAAATTCATAAATGGTAGCTGCTGCCATTTTGGCTTTTTGACATTTTTCACCTGCAGACTGTAAGAAACAGATTTAAGAGTCTTGTTTTGCTGGTTTGTGCTGAATCCTGATTTTAGCTGAAATACTGGAGCTGGAATTCAGTCATTCATTGTCATTCAGGAGCTGTTTGAGTTGGGCTTTTGTGCTTTGTGGGGTCAGCAGACCTCAGCTGAATTACAGTCTTGAATTTTGTTTTGCAACCGTGTATTATTTTCCTTGTGCTGTCCCTGTTTCTTCTTTTTCAATACAATCATAAAATATCCTAGTTTGGACATTTTATGCCGGGATTCCATTTCTTTTGCTTGCAGATAGGATCTTGGTTTGCAAGTGAGTCAGTTCTCTTATCACCAGTAAATTTATACTTTTTAAGGCACACTTGTCACTCTGCTTTCTAGCATACTGCTACCTCCCAAAATATGAGATAGAAGTATTTATTGCACCAAGTGTTTATTGTACTATCTGATGTACTTCATTCCCTTTTTCTTTGTAGTCATCAACAGCATTTTCAGTTGCATTTCCTAGAACATCAGTTGTAAAGATACACAGGTTTGTAATAAAATGTTTCTGTTACTTTTCAGTCATTCAAGCAGTTCTTTCTTTTCTCCTAATCATATTATTAGCACTTAATAGCAGTTGCTATGGGAGCTGCAGAACCAGAGACTGAGGCTCTGTGGCATTACATCTGTGTTAAAGGTAACATCTGGTCCTTGCCCCCTTGAAGGTAACAGAAGTGGTGAAGGGAATTTTAAACACTCATTCTTGTGCTAGCTTGAACCTCAGTGTGATTCACTGCTAGGGAAGAAGTGGTGTTACCAAGCTCCTGTTATCACATATAAGGACTAGAAAGATAGGAGGCAGACTGGGTTTCTGTCATGGCTCCTGTCTAAAGTAAGATGATAAAAAGAACACATGGTACCTTTCCTGCCTGTCTGGTTTATTCATTAATGCTACCACTCTTGGGCTCGTAACCTGCCTTCTTCAAACATGCTTTCTGTTATAAGAAACTCAGCCTGTCTGAAAAAGTCCTTGTCAAAATCTGCCCTTCATCATCTTTGTCGACTTTCTGTGTATTCCCAGCATGCTGCTTTTCTCATAGTCAGTCCTTATTATAACACATAGGCACACTGCTTGCCAGAATTCCCATAAGATAAAACCTTAGCCTTCTTTTACAGGTATCAAATTTCTCTTTACTATTCTTCTTTAATTCTGATAGTGCATCTCTCTGGGTGCAGTTCCTTGAAACTCATGCTTTAATAGTTTTGAATGTGTGCTAAAGAACTCCAAAGTTTAATTCCTCTAATATCCATCAAAAACTCTAGCAGAGGAGCAGTATCTTTTTAACTATCAGGCTGGCAGAGATTTCTCAGAGGTGCATTTGTTTCTTTGTCCCTTGTACTTTCTTTTTTTTGTGTGTGTAATAATAATACTGGAATACGTATAAACGTGAACTATGCTAGCTAAAATAATGCTTTGTTGTCATGCTACAGTCTTTGAATCACAATTTCTGCAGGATGTAGTGTCAGTTGACAACCTCATCATTATAAGTGAGCTTTTATGTTATACTTAAAAGCTTTCAGTCTTGTTGTCATACCAATTATTTTTTACTTAGACAAAAAGGTCTAATTTTATAGGAAAATATCTGACAAATTAATAATATTTCACATGTGCACAGTCCCATCCTAAGAACTGCTCAGTACTTTACACACATTAATGAATTAAACTTTCCAATAACTTTATGAGGAACTGTTATTATTATACAGACATGGAAACAGTGGCACTGGGAAAATAAAAATAAGTTCAGACAGCTTATTTGGAGCAAGAAAGGGAACAAATCCCACAGTCTTGGTCTTCCATTCTGACCACTAGGTCATAACTTTTGTTAAAAGAGAGGAAGCTTAACTCTTTTCTCTTCATCTTGACTTAGATAGACAATGGTTTCTCATATTCTTCTCATCCATTATTAAGGGAAGGTTTATCTTTCTCTAGCGATCTATATTCTTGTCCCTACTCAACCAGCTAAGGAAGAAGTCAACAGAAAAAGAAGAGCGTGACAGGAAGACTTCAAGTCTTGCAGATAGATGCAAGTCCCTCTGTCTTGCCTAGTTCCGTTCTCTTTGCCTTTCTTCCCTCCTCCCTGTCTTCTAAATCCTCTTTAAACAGATAGGTTGAACAGGCAGCCTTTCAGAACTGGAAGACTTAAGGTACTTGCAGCATGAACTCATCCAAATTGTTTGGACAACCTTGTACAAAGTTTCATTAGATAACTGTTCATGCCATGGCCTCATGCAGCCCCCTACAGAAGTCAGCAGTGCTTGGGGCCAAGCTTGATCCCACCTAACTTCAGATGTTTTTCAAAGTCCCCAGTGTCAAGATCTAAGTCCCTTTAAACACCCTTCATAATCAATGGAGAGACAAAAGAATCTCCAAAGAGAAGTTCTTGCTCGTGCTGAGTTTCTTTCTAAGGAGAAAAGTGTCTCCCTCCACAAAGGAAACTTGGTTGACCTCATTTAGAGTAATTAGTGAAATGTGTAAAATCAGAGAGGCTGCAGCAGGGATTTAGTGCAGAGAACTGACTGAATGTGTGTGAAAAGCTTTCTAGCACATGCAATGGAGGCTAAACCTGAGCTGATGTTTTGACAATGGAAACAAACATGCCAGTGCAGGTATGTAGCACCTTTCTGCTCTGAACGGCTGCTCTCTCCCTACATATGCAGGTTAACTTTGTGGGGTGAAAGGACAAGCTGAATTACATCAGACTCTAAAGTTTTCCTTTTTAACTCTGAGGCATAGGATGAAGCAAAAACAGCATTGCAGATGAGCGGGAAGATTTGCAGAAATCAACAGATGAGTAAATCACGAAGTGAGAAAAATCATAGGGTAGCACTCCTGCAAAACTGCTAAGACACTGGTAAATTGGATTTCTGGGTTACATCAGTGACTCAGAGAAAATCCAGAAACTGTTGTTTACCTGTTGTTTACCTGTGTTCTGAGAATTAACTCAGAACAATCTCACATTAGTATTTTTAGAATATTTTGAAAATATTTCCTGTGTAATATTTTACTCTAAACTTAAACAATTCTTCAAAGACTCTGTAATCAAAAGTGCTGAGATTACCATTAGAACCATTTTCTCTTAGCTATCTTCCCTTGAACTTTGGTATGGAATTTCAAGAGACAAATTCTGTATTTTCCACCTTATTAAAAAAAACGAAGAAAAGTTAAAAAATACAGAATATACCTTCCCTTTGTTGCTGTACCCAGGCCTTTATATTCATAACTTTTTGTTCTTCCTGCTGTCTGCAGTAGATATGCATGCATGTTATTGATTGGATCACCACAGGTATGTCGGAACAGGACAAGCTGCAATGGAATGTGCTTTTTCATTTAGTCAAAACTATTTGGTTCACTCTGATACAGATGACTGTCAACTGATGAAACTCAGCCTAGTCAGAAGAAGAAATGAAAGACTAAACAGATATGGGGCAGGAAATCTGTACTAATTTTATTGCTTTAAAAGAGACAAAACCTCTAGGATTTCCTAGAGGTCCTGGTTTGAGGCAGTTAGAAATTAGGTTAAATGAAAGTTTCCCTTTTGAATACCATCAATTTTCAGTGATAAGAAATACATATTTTGTATTTGTGTTTAAAAAGTTGCCTAGTGCATGTCATAATTGCAGTTCTTACACTTGTCAATCTTATTCTCTAACATAATATCAGTATTTGCACTTGGGCTGATTTTTAATGATGTGATTTGTAATTCTGAGAGGCAAGTGGAATTTGAAGAATATTTGAAACATTCTAGTATTTTATTTTTAAAAAATGTTTTTCTGAAATTTAGCATTAATGTAAATTACATGATATACCATCATCAAGGTCAGAAAACACTAATGCCTTGGAAATGTTGCTGAAAACTGCCCAAGAATGTATTTTAAAAAACAACAACATTTCATGCAAATCAAGAAAAATTTTCTCGACTCTAAAATCCAAGTAAATCTTGGTGATCTAGTAATTGTATGTATGCATTTACCCCAAAAGGAAACTTTAGGCAGTGTGTGGCAAAACATTATATTGATTTGCATGTGTCCTAATAAGTATTTCAGAGAATTAGGTCATTGTGTTTGACATAGGGGAGAAACTGCAGATAGAAACAGTATAAGAATATAAGCTGTTATTTGCAGGAGCTGGAATGGATTCTGTGCTGTAGTTTCAGAAAGTGAACATGTGGAGTTAAAACAAGTTTCCAGAACTGAATTTGTCTTCCCTTTTTTCTTTTCCTTCTTTTGACATTTTGAGGTTTGGTAAGCCCTCCTAAAGCATTTTTTTATTTTTATTTTTATGAAACTGTAATCTGCACAAACTGTATCTGCATTGAGAAGACATATCAGACTCTTTCGTTCAATGTGTAGGTTCTTTTCTTCTTACAAAAAAGGAGGAGTATTTAGTTACCCTTCGTTGTAAAAGAATACAGCAAAAGTTGGGTTTTTTTTCATTTATAGAAAAGAAAAAAATGATTAAAAATAGATTCATGTAATCAATTAAAAGGAATTCAGACTGCTGTGCTTAACACTTATAGGTTCCTGTGTACAAGATACACTTGCAGGAGAGGAATAGCATCAGTCACTTTTCCTTATGTCCAGTAAGCTGCAGGACTGCTGCAGAGACCACTCCTATGCATCCTTCTATTTTAGTTTCTGCCTAATTTCAGTCTTTTAGCTGATTTTATTTTTTTTCCAATACAGTTAGATTGAAGTAGTCAGCACAAATTAACCTTGTCTTCCATATCAGTAATAAATTTGCTAATACTTCACTGTACAGAAGAACCAGTAACAAACATGCAGTGTGTTTACTCTCTCATGACAAAACTTCCATGTTCGTGGAAATTTACCTAAGATATGTCAATAGATAGTTACAATTCTATATTGACAACATCCATGTAATTCGACTTCCAGTTTTACTGCTTTGAAAGGAGTTTTTACTCTATTCTAGACCCTACTTAATCATTACATGTTTCAGACTGGGCTCCAGGCCTTTTCATGGTCAATTCTTTGTTTTTGTTATGCTGCCACTGATTTCATTGCCAGTCTCTGGCAATGTGGGCTGGGGCCTTGGCCAGTCAAAGATGACAGAAACTGGTTTATACTTATAGCCAAAAGGTTGGAGCAGCAGTTTCTGAAACTTTTCCTGTTGTCACACCACATTCAGGCTGATAATTTACCATGATTGTAAAACCTATGAATAGCACATGATATTAACTTTGTTTGCAACTCTTTTGTGCCTTGGCACAAAATGGCACCAGACCTGAACAGAGGAAATTATTTGAGGGACCGGGTAGGAAGGAGATGAGAAGGAAATAGCCACATGGGATAAATAGGTAGCAGGTAAGAGAGTCTTGAAGAGATTGTGTCTTGATTAAGGGTTGTCAGAAGATGAAGTCCAAAGAACAGTATAAGGTGTTGAAAGTAATAGGAAAGAGATCTTCAACAGAGATTTTGAGGTTAATGAGGAAAGGGAAGGAAATGAAGACAAAGAACAAAAAAAATAAAGATAAATGGCCTCAATTAGCTCTTTTAAAAATTCTCTGAAATACCTGACAGAGATGGAAAGAAAAGCTAAAAGTGCAGAACAGCTCTTACTGGTCAGTGTCTCCAAGAGAAAAGCTTTAATAGCTGTAAGTAACATTTATTATCTCAATTTTAGTGGTATGCTTGACACACAAGCAGTGAAACCACAGTTATATCAAGTTGGCCTAACAGTCGATAGCATGCATGAAAGGTGAGAGCTCATTACTTTGCTTTTTAAAAAATCTTTCCAAGTGAGCTGCTTTTGATCAAAGACACATAATTAAAGAATTAAGCAAGTTTACATCTAATAGACTGCCTGGAGTTCTCCATTACATATTTACCAAGTGATAGTCTACTTTGCATGATTGTCTATTATACTCATTAGGAAACCAAGCAAGCTGATTGTGTTTCTCTGAAAGTAAATGTAAGCTAGAAAAGGTGTGTGATGCTTTAATGAGATGAGTGTGGTGCATACTCACAGCCTGCTTTACTTCATTTAGCGCATCCATCAACCTCTAAATTATCTTCAGCTTTCACAGGGCATAATGGTTTTTTTGACATTTTGATTGTGCTGCACTCAGTGTTGGCCAGTCATGGAGATGGCTGGTGTTCTGGAAGAGGCTTCTTTCTCCCTGACAACAAAAGTAACAGTGATTAGTTCAGCTTCTTATTTGGGGCTCTATGCTATAACCCAGCTTGACAACACAAAGGCAACATTTTTACGGTTTTTTATTTTTCTTCTTCTTTATTCTCTCTCCCTTCTGTCTCTTCTGGAATGCTTTCTGAGCAAATTCTTTGCTTGAGGAGGAATGTGACATTCTCTTGCACTGGTTGATAAATATTTATGCCTGAGAACAGCATAAAGTTCTCTTTTGGATGCTTTCCCATTTTACACTGTGCTGGCTTTTGGCCTGATCTCTGTATTTAGAAAACACTGTGTATTACCTGCATGCTTTCTTGACTCGATTTCCTATTTCTAATGGGTCTGCAGCCAGTACTGCATGAGAACTGCATTGCAATATTTTCAATGAATTGTCAGGATACTTGAATAAAGCCAAAAGAAAAATAGGTGGCTTCTTTTCTAGGTGTATAAACACATTTTAAGGAGAACTTTATAGATATGCCTGGAAAGGATATAGTACACAAAGCATGAAAACATTTTTAAGCACTTCAATACTCTGGTAAAACTGAACAACTATGAATGGAATTAGAAACAGCAAAACATTAGAAGTCTTGTTGCAGTATTAATATAATCCCATTTCACAATTGTGGGGTTTTTTTCCTGCCCTTTTTCTACAATGTATTTCTGAGTTTTGCTTGTTGGTAAACAAACTCTGTGCACATGCAGTGAAAAATATTTTCATTATTAAAGAAATTGTTCTGCCAATTTGTAGATCAATTGATATCTACAGATGTAGAGTATTTGTAGATCTCCAGAGCTCAGGCCATTGCTGTGGGTCAGCGTGTATTGACAGGGCTGACGAGGGATCTCCCTGAGCTTCAGACCAATGTTTGATGTCAACCAGTTTAGCTGCAGCGTGGATTAGGCTGGCTGGCCTTCATGGCTGCATGAGCCACATTTCCAACATCTCCATGTGGACAAGATTTGGAGTGCTGTGTGCTTAGTGGGGCTTCTCTGAAGGATTACTCTGAAAGCGGCCCTCAACTGGGCTATTAAAATGCTCCTGATTTGTGCTGTGCTGTGGCATAGGACTGGGTTAGGTGTCCAGCTCAGTACTGGAGTGGACTGCAGTGTTGCTTGCACAGCCTAGCTACTTCATTTTCTCTGACAGAGAATTTGGATTATCCCAAAATCTTCATGTCAACAGACTGGCCTCATACTGCGGTCCCAGCATGGGAACCAGATGTGAATTGCTCATTAACTGTGTGTGGCTACCAGTTTGTCATCTTGTGCTAATGCTCATCACTGACAGTGCTGTGAAAACTTTGTGATTATGAACCTAATGGACAGTGTGATCTCTGTGTGTATGTATCCACACATACTCCTAAAAATAGCTTACAGGATTCAGACTTTAATTAAAGATCAAAAACATTCACTTTAATGTTGAATGTACACTGTGACTGCAGGTGCAGGAATCTCCATGTCAGCATTTAGATTTAAAGAAAATATTAGCTGAATATTTATTTGAATGTAATTGTTTTTATAATTTTTATCTTCTTTGTGGTTTTTTTTTCCCCTGATATGAGAAAATGGAAATAGTTTGTCTTATTTTACAATCATCACAGAATCACAAGATGACAGAATGGTTTAGGTTAGAAGGGATTCCTGGAGGCCATCTTGTCCAATTTCCCTGATAAAGCAGGATCACCTAGAGCTAATAGCACATTATTTTATCTAGGCAGGTTATGAGTATCTCAAGACAAAGAGGCTCAGAATCCTCTCTAGGCAACCTGTTCTGGTGCTTTGTCACCCTCAAAGAAAAGCATTTTTTTCTCATATTCAGATGGAACTTCATGTGTTTCAGTTTGTGCCCTCTGCCACTTTTTCTTTTGCTGGACACCAATGAAAAGAGCTTGGCTCCATTCTCTTGACACCTGGAATTAACTTGTTTGTGTGTGCTGATAGGATTTCCTGTCGTCTCTTCCCTGGGATAAAGGTGTTCAACTCTCTCAGCCTTTTCTCATAGGAGAGATTCAGTTCCTTAATAATTTTTCTTGCCCTCCACTGGACTGTCTCCAATAATTTCTTGTCCTTCTTGAAAGGAGCAGCCCAGAGCTGGACACTGTGCTCCAGGTGTGGTCACACCAGGGCTGGTTAGAGGGGCAGGATCACCTCCCAGGACCCTCTGGCAATGCTCTTCCTAAAGCACCCTGGGATACCCCTGGCCTTCCTTCATGGCCAACTTGTTCATCAGAACTCCCAGGTATTTCTCCACAGAGCTGCTTTCCAGCAGGTCAACACTGTTCTGGTGCTTGGGGTTTTTCTTCTCTGCATTCAGGATCCTACACTTGCCTTTATTGAGCTTTCCATCCTGTTCAGGTCTCATTTAATATCAGAGAAAACCATCCTTAACTGGGAATGAAATCATCATTTTACTGACTCAATTGGTTGGAATTGAAGTGAAATTTCACCTTTTTACTAACGCTGTTTTCTTGCTGGGTAACTTGATTGCTAAGTTTCATTCACTTTGGAAGAATCATTGAATAAGCTGGGTTGGAAGGGACCCATCAGGCCCTGCACAGGACACAAGAATCACATCATATGCCTCAGAGCATTGTCTAAATGTTTCTTGAACTCTGTCAGGCTGGTGCTGTGCTCACTGCCACAGGGAATCTGTTTCACTGCTCTGGAGCTACCCTCTGGATGAAAAACTTTTTCCTGTTATCTAACCTAAACCATTCCCAAGGTTTAGTTTCATGATGTTTCCTTGGGTCCTTTCACTGGTCACAAGAGTGAAAAAATTGGTATCTGCCCTTCTCCTCATGAGGATATTGAAGATGCAATGAGGTCCCACTTCAGAGCAGGTTAATAGGGCAAGATGCATATCTATGTATGGTGTAATGAAAATATTGTTGCAGGAGGGAAAAAAAAATAGGAATAGAAAGGGAAAGAGCATAACTATGTAAAATAACAAAGCATGAAAATACTTTAACATTCTTTTCTAAGTTGCATTTTTCCCTGTGTCTGATGCAAAAGAAATGTTGGTCTATTTTGTTTTTGCAGACCATGGCTCTGTGTTTCAGTGACTCAATTAAAATTTGCCTCATGCAAATTGTTTCAGGAGCAGATGTGTCTGCCAAACTGGGCAGAGAAAATGTTCAGTGAGGTCACAAAGAAGATGGTTCTTCACTATGCTCTGCCAAAATCTTAGCAGATCATCACTGAGCATGTCCAGATGTGAAATTTCAGTCACTGTCTGTTTTATTTTTTTTGCATTGTATTATCTCCTGCTTTCTAGTCTCTACTGATGGGTGAAATAAGTTCTTCCCCTGTCAGCCAAGCAGAGTATCAAGTTGATGTCTCTTGTTCATAACAGGTTGGGGGCAGGGTGGT